>WEDG01000662.1:0-68742 GCA_017591395.1 Schistocephalus solidus | reverse complement strand
CGAATACAGGATCTATATATAAACAAAGAATTACCGACGAAAACAAGGAACACTTGTACAGTCATTTCTGGCCCATTAACTCTTTTCAGTCAGTTATACTAAACCCAGGTCTAAATAACCTGTGATTTGAACCCGGGTTCTTTGTTAATTCAGTGTTAGGCAGTTTATTGCTGTACTATTGGATGATAGGCTCCCCGTCCTGTTGATTATGATTGCGAATTTCCACTTCTGTGGAACGGCATTCACCCAACAATCTGCATGATGACAGCTACTGGCACTCTCGTTGTGACAGATGGGTTCGTTAATCTAACCAAGCAGAATGGCTTCAGCATAAAACGCGTTGCAGTTTACTGATTCCCACAGTGTTCCAACAGTCATTCGTTGCACGAGTGTATCGAGAAACATTACTAGCCTGGCTACGTCATTTTTTCAGTGCGAACCGAATGCCATGGTAATGGCAAGAATATAGTATTGCAACCCTTTTTCAGTCAACAAATTTTACGAACAATGAACATGTCGTCAAACAAAACCTTTACAATTCAGGGATTAATACTGGAAGAGTAGTGGCCTCTACTTTACTCTACTGTGATATACACAGGGAAGCCATAGGCAGATGGCCCCACAGTGACCCTTCCAGCCTAGCATAATATTTGTGGGCAAACGAAAAGTTATTTTATAGAAACACGTCTCTCAGTTCAAGAAGTGCAGTTGTAGCATTATCTCGGCTATAAAGTCAAAGTTATTCCATGCATTGTCGTTTCACACTTAAATGCAACCTTCTATCCTGAAAACTCAGGTAAATGGCCAGAAAGAGGTGACCCCTAGTATTTCCTTCGAATTAAAGCACATATCTATCAGTTCCCGTATGGAAGTTGCAGTAACATCCATTTTGCAGAGCTACGGAATGTCCACACATTCTTGTGCTAAAACAAGCGAAACGGAGGCAAACAGACAGACGAATTCGCAAAAAACCCTCAATTGAGCAGCAAAATTGTAATTGCTAGTGTATTCCTTAGTAATGCTGAAGGGCTCTTAATTAGAGTTTACCGATTTTTGTAAGTTTCTATAGGCGGATGAACACTTGAATAGACATTTTGTGGCTCGTTAACATCGTCCCTATATCTAAGCACCGATCGGAGTAGAATGGTTAAGCGATAAGGCCGTATATATATTACGACAGATGTTCTCCTAAACAAAATCTATATTAAATGTCAAGAATATGGTAAAAAATATATTTGATCTACTTTTGGCTAGTGAGTTATTTATAAATTAAACAGACATAAAATTAAAATTTTTCGTAATAACTGAATATTTATATGGCCACCCTATTTTACATCCACAATCTTAGTAAGGAACGTAAAGATAAAACAGGTAAATAAAAAATAAGTTCTCTCATTTGCAGCAGAAAATATGTCACATTTTTTCCGGGAATTTAAAAAAACGATTAAAACCTCTAAATTTTTACGTGGGCTTCATTCAAGACAAAGATCGGTTATGCCGACGTACTTCAACAAAATACTAAATTGAAGCGCTGCCTAAAAGTAATGTTGTTAAGAATTATTGATCAATGGTTCTTAGCATAGTTATTGGTATCTTTATGGTGGACCTTCATTATTCTCAGCGAGGAAATTTCAGGTTAAGTGAGTATGCCTAAATGGCCAAATCAACTAACCGTATAAGAAAGAATGGCCGAGAATTCACTTGTGCAGTGAATGGTATTTTAAATTTTTTCATCTGATTTTTTGATAAATAAATGGAGCACAATCTACATTTTTGGGCAATTGATTGATTGATTGTCTTGTGGTTACCGCAATATAAAGGAAGATCAATATTTATCTTACTTTTGTATGCTCAATAATGCAAAATAAATTTAATGAAATTAAAGTGCTCTTAATATATTCAACACAGGATTTCTAAAACTGCATCTGAAAATTTTATTTAAATTTAAAAGTCACTAGTCGCTATGTCGAAATGCGAACCTATGAACTATTCAATAATGCTGATGTATCTGTATGAAAAGCGTGCAATAAACATGCTGATCTTAGTCATTCTCATCTAAAACAATGAAAAAAACTGAACAAAATACAGACAATTATTGTGAAATCCTTTCAGAAATTATACTTAAACGCAGACAGTTTGCTGGGAACTATGAAACTAATGTAAGTGTAGACTTTACCAAAGGACTATTTTTAAAAGTAATTCGCTGTATTCTGTCCAATTTACGTTGTTTGTTACATGGAGAGATGCTTTTTCGTTAAAGGATGAAATTCAGTCCGTTAGAGTGTTATTTGATCTTTTAGAAATTTTCTGCTTTTCTCAAAAGAGCGTATTTCTGAACAACTTAGGATAACATTTTAATATTTTATTTACGTTTTCATTAGTTAAGTCTTTCATTATTTTTGTCAAAACCTGGACCACTTGTTGGTACCGTTTTACGATTGATTACTTATCTTGCAATAAAGTTTAGTACATAACATGAGATAGATTACATATTATTGGTCATCGAATTCCCAAATTATTTTAGAAATAATTTTACTGAAATCGTGGACGATGAACCACCTACACGGTTAAACTCATGCGGATAAATGAAGCCAATTGTCATGTCGCTGCTCATTCGATGATAAATTTGTTAAATGTTAAAGGCAAGACTTGCCATTAAGTGCTCTCATTTAATTTGTGAAATTATCGGCTCTTATTCATTTTTATAATTCATACGTCCGAAACACCGTAAATATCCCTGAGGATATCTTACGTAAGTCAACCACCCGGTACTTTGTCAGGCAGTAGCAAAAACATGCAAGATATGTTTTAAGGGTATTTAATTATTACCTTACTTTGAACTAAGGTGTGGACACTGACCCAAGTATAATCTAGCCTTTTTGCATACTAATGACCATAAAATATCCGTTTCGTATAGTTTAGCCATTTTCGCAAGTTAAAGCATACATATTGATCATAATTAATTGAACATGTCCCAAGTTGCTGATTGTTTATATGCATAATATGCCTCAGAAAATTTGGGATAACTTTCATATTTTTTAATGTCAATTTTGGGTTCACATAGTCACGTTTGCCCACAATGCGTAAAATATTGCGGTTAAAATGCTATGCAATTTTGCACGGCAAATCTATTATTTGAATTTTGAAAGTTCTTTTTGAGTTTGAACTATAACGCGGATAGGCAGTTGTCAAATGTATGAGTCGGATGACCCCATGCTGGCATTAGTGAACGACGTGAGATGAAACACCGCACTGTAACCGATGAGCGAACAGGCATGTGGGATCGAGTATGCACTTTGTCCATCCATCACCTGTACCCTTTTGCACGTCCATTTAATGCCAGTGTGATTTGGAAACAAGTCCAGAATGTGTAAATGTACCATCTGCCTTCCAGTAGCGGAATAAAAATCGGCAGCTGAAGGGTGGCCGCTGCTTGTTCATACGACGAACAGCTCGGTGCCAAATGATGGCTGATTATTTTTGTTCTCAAAAGCATCAGCACTACAGCTGTTTTTAAGGCTCATAAGGAATATCAGCGAACAAAACCAAAGCTGAGCTTAGCTATTTTTACCTGCCGATGCAATGCAGATTTTACCTCTAGAAGACCTTTCAACAATTTAAGGAATTTTTTTAGTTCTGGCAAAATTCACATTTCTCAATTGAAAAGTCATCTGACAAACATATGTTTTGCGTAATTACAATTATTTTGCGTTACAATTACATGGGGAATGGAATCAGGGGCCATGTAAAGAATTTATAAATACCTTGAGTATCTGGAGA
Organism: Schistocephalus solidus; assembly: GCA_017591395.1. Classification (NCBI taxonomy): domain Eukaryota; kingdom Metazoa; phylum Platyhelminthes; class Cestoda; order Diphyllobothriidea; family Diphyllobothriidae; genus Schistocephalus; species Schistocephalus solidus. The sequence goes on along the minus strand of WEDG01000662.1, from coordinate 64,962 downwards.
AGAGATTACGTGAACACATGCCTGCCTGGCTATGCAAAAGTGCAAATCAATTAATTTTGAGCTCAATTCTTGCACTTTTATTCGATATGTACCACCAGGTTGATGCAAAAGTAGCCTTCAAAATTATCTACCGGGTACCAGCACACTACTCTAAAGGCTTACGCAACGGGTTCTCGCAGCATCTGAGACCGTGGCGATTTGGTAAGTGAACCCAACGCTTTGCTGCCAGGAGACGTTGACACACGCAGGCTGTCTTACCTGGCCGAACTTATGTCGTACTAGCACGTCACCCTACATCCTGACAGTAGACACACATATTCCGCGTATTCGACGCACAGACAGCGCTCACAACGAATCCCTCCCTACCCTCCGCTCCACTATCCCACGTTCTCAACACGCCAACTCTGCCATGATGGTGGCGTTGGAATGATGAGTATGACTAAAAAACACTGCCTACACATATATATATATATATATATATATATATATATATATACTCAAACCACATATAATTTCTGTACCTAGCTCATAATTCAATTCCCCATGTAATTGTAACGGCCTGGTGATGAATTACTGAAACATGGGTTTGGCAACTGTTTTTTCGATTGAAGAATTGCAAAACAAAATTTAAGCGTGATGAACTTAACGTGGCTCAAGTACTGCCAAAAATAAGGACGCGTTTCAGAACGATTACGTTATGAGTGAGGGTGTGCTAAAACCATTGAGAAAGTTGTATCAGATACAAAAAATATTTCTGAGATTTTTGCTGATGATGCCGAGAATTACATTTATTTATCAATACAGAAGGAAGATATGAGTTGCTTTAATGCTCTTCGCCTGTGGAGTCCAGCATATTGTGTCCTCTGTCACTCAAGCAGCAATATAAAATTGCAAACTTCCTGCCTACTAAGTAAATAAAACAACTTTTCCCAAGTGTGAGTAGACTCACGGCTCCCGGTGGGGACATCTTAGCTCAGTTGGCTAGATCGTTGGCTGTGCGGCTCTTTCTGCTTCATTATATTGTGAACATCTTTTCATTTAAGTCGGTACAATTAACCTTGTCAAAAGCAAAATATGTCCAAAATTACCAAAGATTGTGCAAATATGACAGGTTTTCCTACCCTCAGTTTCATATGTATTTATATATCCAAGGATAACAAAAAAGGAAAATTGTCATGTTCCACAGTTTTAAAATATCAACACTGAGAGGGATTCAATATAATTTTGGATCCATAAGCTTTAACGGATACTTTGTTGAGGGAAAAAGGTCTAGTCTATTTTTCAATATATTTTTCATCAATTTTCTCTTAATGCAAATTAGAGAGAACGAAATACTTATTAAGTTTAAGTAATTAACAGTTTGCGTAGCTAGTTTTCGCTAACTTAACACGCACTTTCACATGGAATATTTTTATGTCCATCCGGAAGAAATCTCATTATAAAATAGGTGCCCGGTTAGTAAAGATAGTCACAAGTAAGGTATCAGAATATCACCTTATCAGTTTCATTTTAAAAGTGAATGAAACTGTACGTCGTTTACAATTGTAGGAATAAATGCTTAAAATTACGAACAGCAGCGCTAGAGTGATATTCAAAATTTTTGGGTCATGGAATTTGGCATATTATTTCTTACTAAAAATAACTTCTGTGGTATGATATATGTTCTTCCGGGAAACCCTATTTGATTTAAAATTTCTTACGCTTTTAACACGCGATTTATTATGAGCACGTTTTCAAGTCCTATTGTGAATCAGTGGAATACGCCTATGTCTTATGCGTCTGCTGCTAAGCGAAATGCTTGATATTTCATGTGCTGAAAACGTATGGATTCAAGTTCCGCTGAAATAAATAAATAAATTCAGATCCCATTTAAGTAGCATAATCTGGTAAAGACAAAATTTATTTGAAAACAAATGCTTCATCTGGATCCATTTTAGTGAAGGCACTCAAATGAGCGTTTTTTATACTACAAATGCACGCTTAGAATATACAAAATACACGCTACAGCTTCTTTATAAGTAATCTAAAGCAACATTATATATGTACGCTGACATCACGCTCATCCTGTTGGCCACATGTTGGCTACCCAAAATATGTCAATGATATCGCGTCTTTTCCATACTTCATCCCCTTTGTTGTTTTCAGTTGTTAATTGCAGATTTGAAACATATTTGCTTAAAGTTGCGCAAATTCCCGCTTAAAAATTCAACAGACGATTTGGTGAGCATACGCGCTGCTTTCGATAACTTTTCTTTAGGCCAGTACAACTTTAGGGAACGTAGTAGAAATTTAAAACATGAAATCAATCATGTTTGTCCGTTTTTGTGGGTTATGTAAGAGGCGTGCATAGGGGAAGGATGATAAGAAAACAATTGCTGGGCGGCATTGAGTGTTTGGTCGAGCCGTTCTAGGTGTAGGGAGAGGACAGAGGTGCTTGCTATACAGTGTTTAAGAGTTAGTCTTAATTTGTTTCTTCTGAGAAATGAAGGTTGGCAAATGCCTTGTGAAGTACCAAACAGGTTCGCATTAGATTGCACGAGAACGATCTCGCTGTTGGACTACTTGTCATGGTTTCCGTCAACGTGTCCTCGCCAGGGCACGGCTTGACATCGATAGCGTGAGAATATTAGGTCAGTCAGGCTGCTTCACGCCTGCTAAAGGAAGTGTGAATAATTGAATGAAGATTCGATTACTAGACATACCGAGCTCACAGCTATTTCTCAAGCCCTGCGCAAACAAATCAATAGTGCTGCTGAAGGTCATTTCCAGCAGAGGTGATATTGATTGTAATATTGATTTTTATGCAACGTTATCCTAAAATATTCAAGTAACGTTAAGATGCCTGCTTTTTATATTGCTTATTTCTGATTACCTGCAAAATACATACTCTAAGAAATGGCCTCTTATTTAGTGCACATTTTTATCATTGCTTTTCGACAACCCCATAATACAAACATATATTTTCCAGAAAAATCTTCATTTAAATTTTGTGCCTTACTCACCTTTTGCAGTTAATTATGTCTTACTAAAATGTTTTGTTTGAATAATGTTATATTTCTGTCTTACAACAGTTTGTAATTATAAAATATTTCAAACTGTGAAACGTTAATTCATACCAAATCGTATCCATCAAATTCTTTATGTTACCTATAAAGTATATAACATGATCCATATCCATTGCAACAGTTATGCGAGAATTCAAATCCTTCGGCAATAAAGAAAGTAAGTTTAAACCAAAAGAAACACTTTTGTAAAACAGAATATAAGGATATGAAATTCGGTACCATAAAAGTGAATGGACGAAAATATTTTGAAGGTTTTTTATTAAATATGTTTGAATAAATAATGGCATCGAACAACAATGAGTCATTTAGTACAAGTTAAATACCAATTTTTACAGAAATTTGTTTGCAAAAGACCAGAAAGAATCTCATTCAAAAGACGAGATCGTGACGTCACGGACATATCTTGAGATTATCCTCTACGACCATCAGTATCACAATCCTACGTAAGTAATTTTTATGAATCAAAATCACATTTCAGACTTTCAGTTGTAATTTTATAAGATATGAAATCAAATTTAATACAAACTATTTGTATGTATGGCCTTCTCTCAATGCATTTTCTAAGGCATATAAAATGCCCTATATTTCTTTACTTGCGTAGAGTTTAGACGTTCAATTCTAACAAAATGTGTTACTTTTGTTGTTACTGTAAACTTTCAGTTTCTAATTTTATTGACTCATTTAATTTAATCGGTCTTTTAAAGGACGACTACACAAAACGGGATTAATGTCCGGTGTCTTTATATTTTAAGGCTACTTGATTAACACATGATGTTATTAAGACTGATCTTGAACGCGTGTTTGCCCGAAAGGCATACAATTTAACCAAATAAGAAAGATTTAAACACTTATGTGTCAAATGATTCGCATTTAAGGAATCCAAATTATAAAATGATCGACAGTTAACTATGTCTGTTGCTTATGGCTTATTGTCATCATTTTGATCGTAGTGCTGTTGGGTGAGGGTTAGTTTAATGCATGCTATAAGCAAAGAAAATGGTTTGGCAGATAATAATTCACGAAAAGCCTTTTGCCTAAATCAGCTGCCATTTATTGGAGCAAAACGTGGTCAATGGTGCTTTCGTTTTGCCTAAAACCACGAATAACGAAATCCTGAGCAATGCAATATAACATTGCTGGATTGTAACTTCTTACAAACGTTTTCGTTATCTTTCGTAAGTGAATTATTTTGTCTATTATAACTCTATCAAAAAATACATAATAAGAATTTAAATATAGTATTTTTTCCAAAGAAATAAATGGAAGAGAGAACTCCCGTTAACTTCTTAACTGATCAACAATGACCAGTGTGCATTTAAGTGGACGCAGTGCCTTTTTTTACCTTTTTCTTGTTTGAAAAACATTTTCCAGATTTTAGTTAAACAGTAACCTCAGGGTGGTTTGAATGTCGATGCCTAATGTGGGAGCTAACGTAGTCCATGTGAACCGCGGCAGTTGATGTGTGAAAGGTGCCGTTTTGATCTCAATATACGAACGGTTCTGAAGCAAATCGCTGGCAACGTTTAGTACATCCGTACCGGTGATCCAGAATTAAAGCTCACATAGCATGAATGCACGCGCTTATAAGTTGGACAAAGCAGAATTTTTATCCCGAATGATATTACATGACTAAACTCATATAACTTACGTGGCATTTAAAGTAAACTAATCTTAAATACGTATTTTTCATATTATTTAACGTTTTAGGAAAACCTTGTTTACGATATAGTTGTTGTGATACCTGAGGTTTAAATGTTAAGCAAAAGCAGGCAGCGAAGTGGGCACACCTTATAGCATCTGAACTGACAGTGTATTTATTCTAAATCATGCGTTTATCATCAGCTGACTGGCCGTAATCTTTTGCATTCCAGTTTTTCTTGCGGGTGTTCACTTTGGTTATGACCTTTAAGTGTAAGCGATTTAAAGTTCACTACCGAAAGCACTGAACCAACAGAGGTTTATTTATGTAGTTAAAGGGCCAAAATTAGTTTATGTACAGAAAATCTACCGATCAATTTAGGGGAAACTTAAGGCTATTTCATAATTTCTCGTCATGCATTAGTGATGTGGCAAAAATCCTATTGGCAAAATTTGAAATGTAAACTTAAATCGGTTAACCAAAGATCAATTGAATACTTTGATGCATCTAAGAGAAATAATGATAGGACTGCTTGCTCATATATTAGTTCAATGAGGTCTTCTTTGCGTTCAGGCATGCAGTTTTGCCGAAAGGTGTTCTGGCATATTCTGTTGACGTCCATTGTTAGCTATGCAATCCAGTAATGGCCTCAGCCTACGGCGTCATACAAGAGGTAACGTAATGAATGTATTCTGTGTTAAGTATTGCTTCCAAAGTACATTATAATGTATTTAAGTTTATTGAAAAACGCATTATAAATAATGCACGCGGCGCAGTGAACGTCCTGCGAAATTGAGATCAGTTTTTGAACTAAAGGAAATGTTAGTGAAATCATATATCTCGTTTGGTGAACATATAGTCTCAAGACAATTTCTGTAAAGCGGCATGCTAATCCTTATTCCAATTTTTATTAAAATCCATGCATCACTCACAATTATTCTGTAAATTTATAAGTTATTTCTACTGTTTCTTATGGAAAAAATTTAATGCAATATCTTTAAACCCCTCATTTCATACAGTTTTTTGACATGCATTATGTCTGCTAAAAACGCTATATATGAGGAATGAAAATATGGACACCCAGAACATCATTAGCGTTCGACAATTTGAAATGCAGTTCCTGTTATCAGTTACAAATAATGTTTCACATAATCTCTTATTATCCTCAGCAACTTCCTCACCCTACGGGATAATCTAGAAATAACATGCTTTTGTTATACGTTCGCATTCAGATACATGCTTATAAGGGGCATAGATAAGCCTGTGGAATAAAACATGCGTTGGTACTTATCCAAGGATTTCAGAATTTTTCATCAGCTGTGATTTTATTCAACGCACTTACTCTTACATACTAGTTGCAAGTTCTTATAGACATAATATAAGATGGCAAATGCTATGTCTCATTTTAAACAATATGACTAGTAAATAGATGAAAGAAAAGTACACACCGAATTTACCTTTCTATTCAAATGTCAGACGAATATGATGAAATCGTTGGCTTTTGAAAAATTTTCTGAGTTAAGTACTTTTACAGGTCTGGTTGAAGAACACTTCACCTGCAATATATTAAAAGCGTTTAAGTATTCATAATCTTTGAACCATACAAATGAGGCGAAAATTAGTGAAACACAAAATCGATATTGGTTTGCTGAAAGTGAACACCTCAGTCTTTACACTGCGCATATTTGTGGTATTTTAATATCGTTTTTTTTTCAGAAAAAAACAATTTTGATTTAAGGTTACAAATTGAACGTGCATTTTGGAAAATATTAATGAATGGGTTAGATGGTTAATTAAAGTTTTGCATAGCTGTTTTTTTGGAAAAAGAGATAAATTGTGACCACTCGTTGTTTTTATCCGACAATGACAGACAAGTTAATTGGGTGGATTAAGTGTCACTAGTAGTTTTACGGCAAAACACATCAACTGCATCATACAACTAGCAAGTAAACCCGGTTGAACAGAGAATTCATTCTTCAAATCAGGCCCTAGGCGGTGTATTCCGAATTTTTATACCAATATCAATTTCCTTTATTGACTTGAATTGTGTATTTTTGATGTTATTGTCAAAAGATCTCAGTCATTAAGACTTGGAAATATGAAAAGCTGCATTCACGAACTTTGCTGAAATCATTTTATGGGAAAATTTGATTTGCTTCAATTCTCAATAAGTGACATGCAGCGTACCTGAACGACAACACAACAGCTAAAAAATTAGCCAGAAAATGATTACTGGTTGATTAGACCTTTTTTGTAATTTATCAAGGAACCTATACATTACGTTAATAAGCTGCATAGCAGATAATTTTCTTTTAACCATGAAAAATAAAGTTTCAGAGTAGAAGCGAAATGGTTGGGTTCCCCGTAGGAAAACGGTTCAGTGTTATTGTGGTGGAATGAGAGAAAGCTAGGTGCAGTATTTACGTCCCGATGACTGCATCACGTGAAAGAGAGGTATGCATGTATTGGCAGGACACTGTTTACTCGGCACCATTTTAATGCATGTAACTCCCTTATAGCGTAGGGACTTTACGTTTCCTGCCACTCAGGGCCTCCATCCATCCATGGCTTTCCGGCGAGTTAATGCATGTGTAGGCATGACAGAAATAGGTTCACACATCTATTTCCCAAATTTAAGATTTCAGGTAGTATTGGACTTAGTTATTTTAGTAGAGTCACTGTTCTCCACCCTCTCATCATTCTATGCACAATTCTCTATTAACGCAGGGATGAGACCATCGCTTACATGCAAATATCGCCAAAAAACTGAGGAATGTCATTTTTGAAGGAAACTGCTCTTTATGGGCAAATACACCTATTTTTCAATATTGCAGAATTCATCATTAAAATGTTCATATCATGATGTGGAACACTGGTAGCATTTAACAATTTTTGATTTGAAAATAACAGCCTCCATTTCTTCTTTTAATGTTTTGGCTAAAGAACAGACAGAACGTCAGTGGACTGAGACCGGCATTCGTCATTTCCCAATTCTACTATATCTTATTATAGAGGTCTTCAATTTCCAACTACCTGCCCATTCACGGATCAATGTAGCACCACCACATCGTCTACCAATTTCTTTTTGTTTGAACCGAGAGTCTGTATGATTCGCGAGTTATCCTCATTGTCAAGCAAGCATGTCCACCATAGCATGCTGTTTTTGACACTGTTTACTTGCACAATTTTATTTTCATTTGTGGGATTCCAAAAATGTGTTCAAAGAATGCCTCCCCCCCAAATAAACTATGCGCAGGATTCTCAGGTCAGTGTAGGCTGGTTTGAGGTCTGGTCGACACAACACCAGATTATATTCCTGGGCGCTGGTGTCTTGGGTACTTGCTCGACGGTTGGAGTTAAAGTTTCGGATAAATTTACCGCAGCAGTAATTTTGGCTGTAAAATTAGTTTCGATAGGCAAGCGATGAACTCCGAAGTCATCGTTCAGGCTACGATTCACGTCTTTTTGATGACTGAGGTATGAGCTACTTTTCTTAAAAATGCCAGTGGTTTGAACGTAGCAACTGAGGGAGGCCAACATACATAAAAAACGTGCACGAATTTGTAGCGAAACTGACTGCCATAGATCCGGAAGTAGGGATCTCTTATTTTCTAAAGGAGGACTTTAGTTAATGGGTTGGAAGTGTTTGACTACAAGCTCTGGACAATCTGCATCCCATGCGTGCACTAAATGTGCTTCGTCAAAAGAAAAATTAATTCGAAATTATATTCCTGTCAATCACTGGAGCTTTGCATTTGGAAAAGCGTCGTTTCGAATTCTTTATTGTTACACGCTAGGTATCACAACAGATAAGGAAACTTTTCATTTTAATTGGCTCATGTTTCAGTCACTCATAAGGACATACGCCTTGCAGAGTGTTTCTTCAAGCGAGCGAATAGAGTGATATTTTGGTAAATGGGCTCAAATTCAAAGAAACGTGTTGGCTTTGACCTACACTCGGAAGTTTCTAGGCAGCTGCGTCTTATTTCCTGTTTTCAAGATTTGGTACTTAAGTATTATTTTATACGCTATTACACTGTTCTTGTTAATCTCGGCGTCATATGACGAAATTTTTCAATAAGCACACAACCGGGAACATTTTGGAATTCCTACGCAGGGCTGGTTCCCAACACAATCCCCGAAGGCATTCCAGTCATCTTTAAACGAAAGGAGTTGAGCAATTTGCATGTCAAATTTCGACTGCAGTATGGGCCGCAAAAATGTCAAAGTTCCCATCTATTTTTAAATTTTAACGGTACCCATGAAATCGTCATCGGCCGTTAGTGCAGTGCCTACTGCCAGGAGCGTTGTGTCCGCGGGAAGATTAACTATGCTGCCACCAAGACTCGTCAAATGAAGGGCATTTTTCCAAATGTTTTCCACAATAGTATTTAATATTCACAACAAGGTGCATTTTGGTGGACTTCTCAGACCACGCACGATGCCGAAGTCAGATGCAGGAAGAACTTATCGGTTTTTAAATCACCTTCATGAAAAACAAAGACACGATCAAGCCAGTCGGCATCAATTGCTCCTCTGTGAAAGTATATAATCACCACACCCCCACGCTTATCGTGTATGCCACCTTCGAGTCAATCTTATATTCGACCATTGTATGTTGGCAGCTCATTGGGGTCAGGACTTTCCACGTCGATTGAAGTGAGGACCGCATCGTATAAGTAACACCTTTTCAGGATTCGGGGCAATACGTCAGATTTTCCGAAAAGTGTGCATTTAACCTCCAAAAAATTGGCAAATCAGCACAATGAAATTATCTAATAAACAGAAATAACGTAATTACAGTTAAACAGTAGGTAACGTTTGCGCGAGGCGCAAAGAAGGCAAACCCTAGTTATCGAATATAAAATTGAAAGATAATAACAGTAAAAGGCCTGCTGAAACCGCTCAATGTTTTATCCTTTTACGTCTTTAATATAAATATAAGTATCTTCTTACTTTGCAACAACAACCAAAGCACAAAAACAACAAAACCTTTCACAAGGGGAAATAATTCGCCAGGAAAAAGTGTAAGCATTACTTACGTGGCTTCTTGACCAGGATAAGTGAAAACGAACCGCCCGCAACAAAAGTTGTTATACTCTTTGTTGCAGTGAACAATAGTTTAGTTTTATGGATATAGTTAGGAGACGGTTTAGGGTTAGATATAATATTAACCTAACGGTTAGCATAAAGTGAAGGTTAGATTTATTAATACGTTTAGGGTTAGGTGTACCTGCCAGAAGACGCTAATACGGGTGGTCCTTAGCTGATGCAGACTTCAGGCGGTAATCTCTAGTTGTCCCCAGCCCCTGAAGACAGTGATATTCCCTCCCCATACTCTACCCACGGGCATCCCCTGCAGACTCCTCAAAGTTCCCTCTTCCCAATGACCCCCTTAATCGTGAGCTTGCCATGCAGGCTGCGTGAGAACGATGCTTCTTAACCACAATGCGTTTAGAAAACCATTTCCACTTTCATGACCGCATAGGCCTGCTGATGAATAACTCAAAAGCACATGCTTGCCAAATTCAATTTGCAAGTTTGACATGAGAATATTTGCAAACATTTTCCTTATTTGTAGGATTTTGGTTAAGTCTAAGGCTAAAATAGGGACTAGGGCTACCGTTTATTCTTGTGCTTGGACTAGCTTTAGATTTAACACAAGGGGAGTATTTATCTTTCCTGGAAATATGCACATGGCCATTTTTATAACTTGGGCGTGGCGTTCCTATCCTAGTGTTCTGCTTATGCCATATACCTAGAAAACTGAAAACTGAAACTGAAAAACTGAAACCGAAAAACTGAAACTGAAACTGAAAAACTGAAACTGAAAACTGAAACGTGGGACTAAATGCCACATATAGAACCTGCCTTCATATATAGCAGCTAACTGACTATGCGAAGAGTCCGCTTGAGCAATTGTCTGTGACACTGTGATCAAATGGATATGAAACCAATCGGATTTCCTTTTTTTCTTTCCTTACAAAAATTGATCTTAAAATTAATTCGTAGGGCGTAAAACCATATCTTATAACTCGAGACAGAATTGATGTCCCGATTTCTTCAAGGACGTACTTCTGTTGGTGCCAACAACGCCACAGTGAGGGCTTGCATCAAAGTTTGTACTAGCATTTGTTTTGCCTGAATGCAAATGGTGTGCAAGGAACAATAATGACCTATATGTTTTACCCAACAACATCAGATTAATACGTTTTTATTGTCAATCAAAGATATAAATATTCTTAACTCTCTATCTCAGTATGCGATAAAATAAAAGAGCGATGCCCCCTGTTTACCAGTAAACGATAAATCATGTTTCCATGAATTTAAAAACCCATAATGGACCCTTCCAACTGGTTAATCGTAAAAACAGGGATTTTCTTTTGAATGATCACCATTTTGTCGATTAACTCTGAACCTGGAGAGTAGTAAGCCCGTGAGATTGGAGCAAGTACCTTATTTTGATAAAAGCTTCTACTATACAATGCACATCTAAATATTTTCTGTTAAATGCCGTAAAATATATATTATAATTATGAAGTAGGCCTTGGGAATTCACCACCGTAACCAGTTAATACTTAAAGCCAGAAAACATTTCTTGCGCACATGACAAATTAATCTTGTATCATTTCTTAAGTATTACACCTTATTCCTACACAAAATAGTTTTTTCAGTTCATTTAACGCGCTTGTCATAAACACAGTGGCCTCGGTAGAGTTCCAACCCACGTCAACAAGTAGATGGCGTTGGCTGGACAAACATTGTTGCTGCATTGTTCCGTATACTGTCTTAAAATGAAATCATTAATCAAAGCTTTGTGCAAATTTCGTGTTAATCCGCCTACATTTCCACGTTATCCGAATGAGCAGTCATCACAGCGTTTTGATAGCCTTTGTAGTTGTGCTGGGTTCTGCTATTGGACAGCTTGAGCCCTTTCCTCATGTTAATTAAGGATTTATTTAAAAGTTTAACACAACAGTGCAGAGTAAATGTAAATTAAGGATTTATTTAAAAGTATAACACAACAGTGCAGAGTAAATGTTAATCGAAATTTTCTTAAGTTTTTCAAACTTTAATGATTTATTTACCCTATCTAGGTAACTGTATAAAACCGATTTGGAGTCTGGGGGTGATTCATTATTTAAGTTAAAAACTACATAAAATAACTTGCATTTATGAGAGTAGGATAAAATTCCAACCAGGACAAACACGAAATGTCTTGGGCCGTTTCTTGTCAAATCTGTTAAAAACTATTTCGTTTAACTAAAAAATCTAGATCTAAGAATATAACTAGCATTTTCTGGGCATTTTGGGGGAATTTCGGAAGTTTCGTATACTTGTGGATCTCATCTTCATTCAGTATCTCAAATTAGAGCAAGGGGTGTAAAGTACCCAGCAACCCTTGGCAATGAATCCCTGTTTTTTAATAATGGGACAGTATAGAAAGATATCAATCAAAACCTGACCATAACTGTCTTTGGCCTCTGCCACGCTTAGAAAGAATTAGCTGACAACGACACATTCAGACGATGAAAACAGTACGATAACAGCAACCACATTGCATGACTTTGTCACTCCACTAACACAATTGAGAGGAACAAAATGACATTCGCATCAGTAAAATCCGTATTTAGAGCTACTACAGCGTTTCTTTTTTTAAGTTAAAGCCTAAGGAAAACATTATACAGGCTAAACTTCAAATCTCTTGCTAGTGAAATTGTGTTTTCTATTGTACAGTTAAAGTTAATCTACTCCCTTGCTGTACCATATCTTTCAGTGTAATCGTTAGTTCGTTTTAATTTAACATGTAATTTTAAAATTCCGAGTCATCTCAATTATAATTCTGATTAAATTTATAATAAAACCATCTGTTCAGCTTAGTTTTGTAGAATCTGGAAAAGGACAGTTAGGAAATATCTAACTTTAACACCACAGTAATCATAAAGTCTTTGAAAGCTGATTTTAGGAATAAATTATTATTCCAGCCAAGCGAAAAGCAATGATCAGAATTTCGAAATAAAGTTAAGTAATATTTAATATTTCCTGAAAACGATCTTTAGCATCCGATAAGCGATATTATTAACCACTTTTGCTAACCAGATGTAACATAACTTTCCAAAATTATTTCCCTCTCTTACCAACTAATTTAGAAGAACGCACGGAGTGGCGATATTTTTAATTGCTCCTAAAACGTAGCTTTGTAACAGAAAATTCATAAAGCTGATACCTGAAAATGTTAACTTGATGATATGCCGCTTATTCTTAGTTTTCGAAATTTTTTCAGTTCTTTTACAAAGTAATTTCCTTAAACTATTTGTCAGCTCTTTATTTTGTATTCGCATTCGCCGATGATAAAACGTGAGTGTACGTTTATGAGTTTAGTAATCAGAAAATAGCTGGTGATTGATTTCTTGAAATAGGCAATGTAAACATATTTATAAAGTATGCTTTTTGACAAAAATAGGCAACGAGATTCCCGTCTGAAAATGACTACGTCTTCCCTGGAAATAAATAAGGAATATCAGCAAGCTGTGCAAATAATTGATTTTCAAGCTTTAAGGTTCGACTTCAAAATGAAACCCATAAAATGCGTGTTATTTCTTAAACTGACGGGTTATTCTGTGTTAACGTATGGTCACATCTTACCTGACGGTCACTACGTACGTCACACTACAGATTTTCAATTCTAAAATTGCAGAATTACATATTGCAGCTGTAACTTCACAAAGGATTTGAGATAAGTAAAAATAATAAAACGTTCGAAGAATGTAATTCGTAGCCTTCTTTTTCGTTTTGGTTATTCTCTGTAAATGATTGCGCGATGACAGCTGAATATTGCGATTCAGAACAGATAGTGAAACATTATCTTCAAAGGACTTATTTTAGTGTCACATCGACCAGACTTTTTTCAAGCGATCGCATACGTCAAAAACGTCTTGCAGGCCGTCCGCCGCCTTCTAAGACCACTTGAAATTGGAGATGACACAGACCAGAGGCAACCAGTTGGTGTCATGGCAAAAGACCATAGGACCCAATGCTATTGTAATTGAGCTCTGGAGTCATTTGTCGGAGCTGGCGCAGTTGCGAGCAAAGCAATTAAATCAGCAAAACTACAAAAACTGCTCCGAATGTGAATTTTCGAATACGCGACAATAGTTCGGAGAAATGACGGCAATACTAAAGTCACGGGTTATCGACGGAGACAGGGACATACGTTTAAGTGTATTGAGTATGAAATGCACGTGCAAGATGACAATTGCGTGAGTTGCCAGTTTGACTTTCGGTTTTCGGTCTCACAGCAAGTGCAATGTCCTTCCAAACCCATATTTGGGGTTGAGACTTCGTTTTGCCAAAGCAACGAGCGACTCGGTGAGCTCGCAGGCGAACAGATTTTGCAACGCCAATTCCGGTTATTCAGGTGGCTGAGGAATCATCACACTAATATTCGACATGGGTGATGAAAGTTCACTGATTAACAACTCGAATGCAGATTGCCAAGTCATAAGTACACTAGCGTGTAACTGATGCAGGGGGAGCGGTTGCTTGTCATGGATACGCAGTAGCATGGGGACTGCATCCTATAAACACTGCAGCGTTCTGGGTATGAATGACATATAGCATATACTGTCCCTGATGATGGGTCCGAGCATGAACACTAAACTTCAGGTGATTAATGTTACTGTTTTGAAAATCGCATCTTCTTCTTTGCATTCACATCCCGGAACTCACATTTTCATTCACATCGGCATTAATTACTTTCATATTTCTTTTCTGTAAAACTTTTATACTTTAAATGTAAATGATCCACTTGCCAAACTCTCGGCAGCCTCCGTGGAATTCGACCCGCAAATATCAAGGGCAAGGCTAGAGTTCAGCCAACGATCTAGCATTCTGAGCTAAATGGGCCCCATCTGGAGCCACGGGTTAATCACATTTGGGTAAAGTGAATGACCCAGCCTACTGTTACGTCTTGAATTCGCTAAATTTCATAAGGTTAATGGACTGCCGAGCAGGAATTTCTTAGTAGTCTGCACGGAATCCACCAGAAGAATATTGAGCCCATTTAATTAACTGGATTTTGATAGTTTCTCTGACCTACTTGTTAAAAAGGGTATTCAAAACCCGTACAGCATAGGAGTGGTTTCAGAACAGAAACAGTCCGAGCCACCTAAGCTACGAGGGTAACACCTGGAGCCTTGGGCTTAACCCAACTTTACGCAAGCATTTTTTTAACATTTTCTATACCAACTGACTAATCCGGAAGTCATATAACAGCAGTACTTGAGCAGGCAGATCTGTTGGTACTTTTCTGTATACTTACTTCAGAATTACTTTCCATCGCAAGACATATACACCATTTAGCCTAGTAGCAAATTATTTCCCAAAATGTAGAATGTTTAATTAATCTGCGTATATTTTTCATTGTTTTTCGAGTTCTCAGTGGTTCCATTATTACCGTTTGGATTGGCTAATCATACAAAATTCTTTTTTTTAAATTAGAAAATAAGGGTCGTCTATATTATCAGCAAAAATACCAAAAGTTCGATATACTAAACAATACGCCAGAAAAATGGAAAATTATTTATCCTTTTCAAGATATTGATTTCGGCCAATCAGTCCTGAAAGCCGTTGTTCTTGGAAGCATTTTTAGAATCGTCCTGAAATCGGTGTTTCACTTCTATTGGGAATAGAATGCCTGCTAAAGAACATAACATTATTTTGAATTTAGAGACACGTTCCCCATTACAGCTGATGAACGCCCAATATAAAACTGAATAGGAGTCGCTTATGCAGACTAAGTTGCATGAACTCCCAATTTCTGGCAGCTGTTGGCAGCCGCACGTTGTGGAGCATTTCCATTTTTAGTGATTTGTTTACCACATGTATAGTAGAATGCATTGCAACTTATTCCAATGGGAGGAATAGTATAATGCAATGTGGTAAAATTAGTCACCCTCTGAGTCTTGCATGAAAATTGAATAAGAATAGAAATTTTGGTTAGCAGGAGGTGGAAAATATTTTCAAAATGCGAAGCAAATCTACTAACAGCAAGCGTTTTGATGAAAGCCTTGGTGTGTGCGATGCGATGCCTTCCCAACAATTAGCTCAGTGTAAAGGAAATGTAATACGTCATCCAGAATTTTATCGGCCAACTGCTCTACCATTATGCAGTGCAACAGCAGCAGAAGAGAAAATTCGAATGGTATCTTTTTAATTCAGCCTATCTTCTTTAAGCAAAGCAATAAAAAACAGGAGTACAATAGGGTATGAGAGGGAGAAGGCAGACATTCAAAAATCTGCAGATTTGGGGTTGATGTGCCTGAAAAGAACTAAATCGGTGAATTTCATAAAGAACTCTATGAAATTAAATGAAAACATTTTCAAAGTTTAAATGGAAATTGAAAATTTGAAATGAAAATGTCAATGTCAGAGTAACACCAAGTTAACGGAAAGAAGATACCTCATTTGAAATAGTGGTCAAGGATTCAGGACTGGGAGAGTGTCACAGCCGGAAAACGCTTTAAAGTACTTTCAAATTATTTAGTAGAAAACAATTTTCTTACGACTAGGCTGACGTTTTCCAGGCCATTCTTCAAAAAAACTGGTAGGTTTCTGTTTATAAGAACCTGACCAAAACACATATCGTTAGGATCATTAACTTTGAGACGTCGTTTAGTGACCGCATGTCATCAGTGTAGAGCGAAAAGTGGTAAGGTTAGGATGTTACCTTGTAGAAGACCACAGTTATTGGGAAAGGCCCTCGATCTCCACTTGTCTTATTGCAAGAATTGAGGGTGGGATGTAAACTAATATCCAAACCAAGAGACAACCCAGCCGAAAGAGTCGCTCATGGATGTTTTGTAGATAGGAAATTTGTGCGGAAAAGTATTGAAGGTGGAAGGGGTTTCAGGCAATGCACATACATATGCACTACCATACTTTTCTAAATGTCTCAGAGCAGAATGAAATATAAAGTAATAGCATCAAGGGTACTATCCCTAGTAATAAGTCTGAATATACCTGGAAAAACTTTAAGAGATCGAAAAACTGCAGGAGAGTAGTATAATAATATCTGAGGAACTCCGATCACAGAGCTTCAGTAGCACAAAAGAGCAGACAGTTGGAGGTAAACGTTGAGAACCAAAATTAATGGATTATTTAGGAGAGGAGTAATTCATACTGTGCACATGGTGTCAGGAATCCTAGACACACTTATGGACATGTTAAAAAGATACGTTAAACAGAGGCTATCCTAGAGTAAACAGACTTAAGGATAAATGGACAGACACCATTCGGACCGTCAGATTTCGGTGTAGGAGCATTTGTAAGTTATTTCTATTTTTTGCCCCAGATAAAGGAGAGAAGACGCTGGGTAGTAAGAAAAGTTTGTTTGTAGAAATATTGGATTCCATTGGAGTAAAGCTAAAATTACCCTAAGAGTCGAAATCAGAATATACCTATTTAAGTGTGCTGCATTGGCCTGTGATACGATTAAGATTCCTCCGAAATTTGGAAGAGGGAAAAGGAAATGGAAAAAAGCAGTGGAAAAAGAGGCAAACATATGAATATCGAACATGTCGTTCAATCTAGCATACTCCATTTTAACAGGTTTTTAGTGACTGTTGAACTATCACATAGATTAAGTTTGCAGAGGTGTTCCTTCTTCATCTTAAAGATGCTAGCTAGGAGGAGAAATTCTGCCAGGTCTTACAATAATGAAATCACGAAAAACGGTAAATATAAAAAATGCAATCAGAAGGTTTGTAAGATGTATAGAACAGGACTTTATGTACTATGGTTTGAGGAACTCGTGAATAACTTAAGACAAGGAAGGATGAGCAAGCAAATAGTTTGAGAGAACGCGTGGCGAACCTTACATTTTATCGCAATTTTGGTTAAAACCAAACACTTAAAAGTGGAATTGATTTTTGAGAGACCTAATAACACATGATGATCGGAATCAAACAATGGAGCTTTCCATTTTACCCTGAAAAAGTTAAAAATTGCTTTATCGAAATTTGATCAAGGAAGCGTCAGCGCGAGTACTAATGGAACCGTGAAAATCATCAATATAGAGAATAAAATACTTGAAAGAGCATACAACAAGTTCTTGTGAAAGAAAGTCAAAAAAGTAGAATAAATAAACTTCCCAGCTAGAAATGGAATATATACAGTGTGTTTTAATGTATTTACTAATCGAAGATAGCGTATGACAGCAATGGCGTCTATCAAATCACCGGTATGAAAATAGGAACTACCATGAATTCTGCTTCACAAACTTAGCCATTCATTTATATTCACTGCATGAGGAAAATTTATATCAGTACCAAAGCAACCGAATGACGGTGGAGTAATTAGTTGCGAGTCTATAACATCGTGTAAAATTAAGGAAATTTTAGCTTACCTCAGCCTGTAACCAACTTACTCCATTAGAAGGCAGATATTCAAGCATCGTCCATAAAGTTGGCGATGCGGAACACCAGAGAACATCAAGCCCCACAAATATCCACCAAGTGGCTAAGACACCGAAGGAGAAAAAGATCGATCAGTCTAAGGACAAGTACATTGATCAAATATTAAGACTTCTGATTCATTTTCAGTCCTAAATGCTTTGAGAATGGGGAGCAGAAACTGTTCTTCAAAACTTCATTAATAGTACAATCCTGCCTCTATGAATACCTCAGTTTCCCAAATTCAGATTTTTGTTAACATTAATTGTCACAGGCCTAATACAAATTTCGAGAAGTATCAATTTCTTTTTGGAGTGTGTCTTACCCTTGTGCATGTTCGTAAATGTAAAGGAATCAATGTTAATAAATTAACAGGTAATATAACTTTCTGTAACAAATTCGTGGCGCGAAGACGTCAAAGCGAAACGGTGATACAATCTGCATACCCTGCACTGATACATTTTCATTAATTGAAAAAAGGAATGAGTAGGATTAAGTAGTACGCGTACAAAATCCCATTCGGAATCTCTGGGAAATCATCCCGAAATATTATAAGGAAATGCAAAAAAATAAGAGTAAACCTATGCTATTGCATATTTATTTAATTCCAGATGTCTATACGACTACCAATACTATTAATATTACGCCTACTAAAACTATTACCAAAGCGGTTTTCCGATTCGCATGGGAACCTTCTAAATTATGGGTACCTTTTGCGTATGAAACAGGTATGTCTGAAAAATTTCTCGGTTCTTGAAAATAAAATTTGCAGATATCGTGTTATTTTAAAGTTATTCGTAACTAGTTCGTGGTCCTTAGAATTTCACTTGTGATGTTTGAAGTTATATTATGTAACTTGAGATGGCATAACTAACAGTCAATTAAATTTATACATTCCATTTAAGTATTTATGATGGAATATGCTAGCCTCCCTGACGTCTGCATAATCAGTATCTCTAAAGAGGGCAGAGGAAATCAAAAGATCAAAACCAAAATAATTTTATCCACGTGAACGCCCCTTCTGCCGGGTCAAATAAACCTGAAGTATTATTTCTATCGCTTTTTCAAGTAATTGTACGCAAAAAAATACCATCGCTCATCAGAGCAATTGAGGTTCGCAATAAATTACAATTTCAATGTTGTGCAATTGGTAGCAATTTTCAGAAAATTCTATTTACATAATAAAAAATAATTTGGAAAAACCCAACAAAATGATCCATTAGAAAAGGAAGAGTAGCTGCAAAAACGGCAAATAAATAAGGTAGTCATGCCAAAACTTAACAAGGCGAAGAGTAAAAATTCAAAGACAATGAAATGCTGAATCAGTTTTTGCCATGCAGATCTCGTAATTGTTCCTTTTTCGGAATCCTTTCAGAAAAGACAAACCAATGCTGCGTTCTCTGTCTATTATCAAATGTTACCGAAAAATATTTTTATCAACTTGATCGTGTCCTTAAAGGAAATTTTAAGCTGAGAAAATTTAAATTTCAAATTTTTAAACTCAGTTCTAGACAGTCGTCAAACGGTACCTTCAGTTTCAAATTCCTAGACGATCTCAGCGCATCCAGAGCCAGAAAATACTGATTTAAAGTCACAATTAGAGCTTGATGTGTCCAGCAGATCGCAATAATAAAGTATGTCACACCTCTTTGTCTATGACGAAAACATTGACAGCCCACGATGGCAGTAACCCTGGTTTGCGGAAGTAATCCACAATACAAATATAATTCCATTTGTCCGTAATGTCTTTCGGATTTCAATATTTTGTCAAGGCCATCCGTCATTAGATACCATCGTATCTAAATCATTATTAGAAGCATTGAGAGCATTTTCGGTTTTATTCTGCGAAAATACGTAAGCATCCTTACAATGGTACACCAACGATGAAACAAATATAACAGTTTGACAATTTTGGATCAGTAAGGTAAAGCCAAGGTCAGCTAATGACGGCTTAGTGGTTTTGGCAGTCGATAGAAGCTGCAATTTTATGCCTATGCCCCTGGCATAAATCGTAATTTTTTTTATCAGAAAGTGATTTTCAAATCTTAACATATCTTTATTGCGATTGTGAAATTCGACGCATTTTTAGATGCGCAATTGCTCCATATGCACATTTATCTCGTGTGTTTCACTTTAGCAGTACCGAGCTTTCAGGGGTGAATATAATATGCTGCAAATACGTCCTTACGTTTTTAAAAACGAATAATTCACCGAAAATATTTTGAAGAAAGAAACGTGTGGGTTTCAATCTTTAATTGTACTCTGTGGATTGTGGCAAGTTTGTATAAATTTTACGTTCCGATGCTAAAAAAACGTCTGATTTTGTGATATGATACAATTTCGGTTTTGCAAAAGTCCAAGAATAGTGCTGGAGATATAAATAACGTCATAAATAATTATAATATTCAAGAATTTCTGTAACTTTAAATCAAAAAGCATAAAATTCATTAAGATGCTCTTTTAAACAAAGGGTAAGGGACGACGAAACCCATTCTTCATATTGTGTTAACCGTAAACCACTTAAGAACTGTATTTCTCTCTATTTCACAATGAAGAATTCGATCGGTGATATGTTTGCTGAACAATACCAAAGGAATAATTCTTCCGATAAATTTTGCTTTTTCCTCATTTTAAAGTTAAATGGCATCAGCAACTGTCTGGTTCCTGAAGACAAATAAGACACATGCACGACTGTCATGCTAAATATTTCACTTTGTAGATTTTGTTCTGATATTTGAGCTACAGTTCAAAAATGTCCCCTTTTTTTCAGGTTATCGACGATTTTAAGGGTCGCTGGTAGAATCAGTTGATTTTAAAAACTTTTATTGAGCTGACGTAAACGGCTGGGGTGTCACACTAGGTAAAGATTGCACATATGTGGATCAAACGGTACTAAAATCTGGGAGAGGAAAAATCGTTGGCAATTAACAGACTGAGAAAAAACTCAATGATTTGGACAAGAACAGATGAAATGCTTAATCTGTCGATGTTCAAAGTGTAAGCCATTAAATGTTAGGAGTTGAAACGGTGACTTGCACGTTAATTATTTTATTGGGATAGAAAACTTGCGTAGTTTCTACTGCACCTTCTACTCCTCTTCATCTCGGTTCGGTGTCAGCACAGAAGGTGGGGACCGTGCGAATATAAATGACGCACCTAAGCGTACCACAACTCCTCCCGATTCATGCACAAAGAACCAAGATGTCACACATCTAGAAGCGGTTTGTTGGCTCGGATGCAAATTGAGTGGAAGTTCCACCTAGGCCACACTAAGACGTAACCATTGCATCCTCACCCTCAGTTCACAAGTACGCCGCTCCAGAAAAGCCCACACTGGGCTGACTGCGAAGTTCAAGTTTTCCCGTTGGTTAGAAATTTATACACCCCGAATTTCCGTTGATCTTGGCAGTCTCAAATGCTATGGATTATTCAAAGAGAGGAAACTGTGCTTAGGGTTGAACTCCTCTAAAGAAATTAATGGTTGGAGCCCTTCAATTTACTGTTAATTGAACCGGAGAAGATGGCTGACGAAGCTTAAAAGACCTGTCTGCGCGTATTGCACGCGATATCACCGCAAATCACCCATGATTTCCTAAAAAGGTGGATTGACTGTTCACATCTTATCTATAGTGTCACGAGGAGAAGAGGGAGTATCCACTTATCACTTACGTAAAGGGTGTCTACTTCATGTCTGCTGTGTTCTATGCTGACCCTATTCTTGTATGCTGTGTTTGTTGATAGATTGACAATGAGTGTTGTGGCTTACTAGGCAGTGGTTCACCACGGGTTTTCATGGAGTCTCATGTGAAACAGTGGTCCCAGTTCCTCCGAGCACATCAATTTGATTTTTAGGTGCTTGAGAGGAGGTTTCAACGCGCGTTTCTAATGCCTTGTTAGTCGTCATATTTACCGAGCGCCCACAGGGACGTGGCCGTAAAAAAGATCGCTTACATAGATGCTCTTTAACAATCCTCGCAACGTGGGTGCGCCAACGGTCCGTTAAAGTACTTCGGTGATAGCCAATTAGAACGTTTTTGAGTTTTCTGATTTAATTTGGCGTAGACGAACTAGTCTACGCTCCATACATCAGTGCCATCAAGATAACAGCTTCGTAACTCTTAAGTTTGGTGTTGAGGTGAACACCACGACGATTCCTGCCTGCGTTTTGTTCTACCTATTGAAGGTCTAGATGGTTTCGCAGATATTATGGGCCACTTTCTTGTTAAGGTGGACGCTGTGTGCGAGCACCACCTAAATACGCAAAAGTAGGTACCATTGACAGTGATACGACGGCAGTTGTATTCAGTGTCGGGTGAGAGCCAATAAATAGCCAACACTTTGTGCGTGCTGATCGTTAGCCCGAAGTTGGCGCAATCGGCAGCAAAAGGGGTTTCACGCTCCTTTCCGTATCCTGTTCTTTTGTGGTGTTGAGCCCGTGTACATATATAGATAAATAGGTCATTTATATGTTTATTTTAACGTTTTCTTTTCGCTAGTTGCGTTGATACTCTTCCTTTAGGAGAAGAACAGATCACTTCAGAGAACCAAGCTAAGTGGTTGTAAGATTTACCTTTTATAATGGAACCTTATTGTTTTTATGTGTGACATCGACTAGATTCCTTGGTGGTAGTATGATTAAAAATGCACACTGCAAAATGCGAAAACTTTAATCCGAAATTTGAGAATTCAATTCAGTCATGTAACTATTCTTTATAGTTACGGCTTGACAGCTGTCAAAAACCTTATTTTTTACCTCCGAAAATAGTCTTTAACTGGCCGGCAAATTAGTATCTGATTCTAAAGTACGCATTCAAAAGATAATCTTATCTGTTTTCCACTAGTCTGGGTTCAACCAATCATACCTTCCGAATTGATGTGTACAATCAATGAATCAATAAAAACTGAATGAAAAAACACTGAATGTGTATAGAAGTAAACTTTCGTAAAGGAGTATGTCTTGAAAAAGTTTGCACTGCTTTTGAATGATGTGCAGACCGGCTTTAGGAGTGTACTCAAACGAATGTAATCGACTTTGAGTATATAGGCTTAAGCAGAATTATGCTAAAATTGATTACTCGCTCTGAAAGTTAAAGGGAAGGGAATGAAAGTTCATTTTTGGAGCTACGTGGAGTGCATCCAGTCCTCTCTCCCGAGCAGCCTTTCATAAATAGGCAAGTCAAAAAGTTTCAGCGGCGTTTTCCGTTATGTATCTTTTTTGCCCATTCAACGAAGGACAGCATTCTTCATCTTGAAACATAGCCAATTACTTCCAGCACTTAAAAACGTTCGCTCACTCCGACTGATTTCAGCACCCGTTAAAGTGCATTTCTGAAGATAGATCTTCGCCATAAAAATTAAAGCACCTGCCTGAATGCAGTTAATATTTAAAATTTAACATTCATTTGAAAGTTTCAAAAATTATATTCACTTATATTCAATTAAAGATTTAATTTATTCTTTTATGGTGGCCATTGGGACATTAGAAAATAAAGTTAATGACAGAGTGAAACATCGGAATGACTTATCAGGACTCCGCCGTGCAGCTTTCTACTTAGCAGGTGAGACCATTCAGCAGCTTGGCTCACTGTTCATGTAATTGTGAAAGCGAAGCTGCCGCTTAAATTGCAGAAGAATCTCACGGATAAGCAACTGGAGCTTCGTTGGCTATTTTGAATATGTGATGGATTAAAATTGAGACTTCTCAAAAGCCTTAATGTCTGCCATCTGTTTGATTTGCATCCTAGATTTTGTGTGAACATATTTCATGCATAGGTACACTACTTATTTCGGAAAACGACACCAGATGTTCTAATTTGATCAATAAAAAGGAAAAAAAATTGTTTGTCATGTCTGAAATATAAGAAAGCAAATGGAACGCATCATCCAGTGTACCCTAACAAAAATGCATTTTTCACCTTTGCGCGAAGGTTTATTCTTTCCTTTATGACAGGCACCAAGGAAGGTTTACCAGGTTGATGGTAACCAAAGTTTTGTTAGGAAAGTATTTTGCCCTTTTTAGTCTACATACTTCCCTTTAGGCCTTTGCCTACACCTAATTCATAAATGTGTCATGGGCGGACATAAGTTTTAATCGCTTGTATTAAGGTGGATTATTTATAAAAAGAACGCATTATGGAGTCCCAGGAGCACATATGAAAGACATAACTTTTATTATCGGATATTATTAGCCCTAGAACTATTGAGCGTTTTGAAATTCATTTTAAAAACATATATAAATCCACTCCAAGAATCAGAAACTTCATCCACTTTGGCACACAGAAGACTAGGTACCAGGAATAGATTAAATTTAGGACGTTGGAGATTCTTGACAAAAGTACTTGACTGACGCGAAATAATCATTTGGCTATTTACCTTATAATCGTGAACTAGAGTGGTGTGCACAAAATAGCAAGATTTCTCGTCCAGAAATTTAACCTTCATAAATCAGCAATTTTTAGAGCGTTGCCTGTACCAGCGAAGGCCAAACTTTTCTAAGAATTTAATACAGCAGAGCAGCAAAGCTATCTCAAGAAGCTTAGGTAATTTTAGCGTTCCAATCGGCTACTAAATTGTGACATTTTAATGTACTAACGGAAATGAATTTAAAAAAGGAAAATGTCAGTTTTGCGCTTTGCTCCTATTTTATTAGTGGTTCGTTCAAAACGCTTAACGTTACAGAGTTCCTTTTTCCGCTGAGTATATGTAATTCTTCGTTATATTGTTTGAAAACATGAATAACATAATATACTTAACCAATGTCAGTAAAAGGTCTAGCAAATAATGTGTCAATAAATTTCCAAGCGCAATTTTCATAGGCTCTAGCCATAAAACAAAGTCATTAACAAGTTGGTCAAATGACTATTCAAATCTGCTGAACTTTCATTTATTAGTAACGCCGGTTAGTCATCAAGTGCATCCTAAATATGTGGCTTAGGAAAGAGTGCTTGAACAGTTAAAATTCGTGGTCTCCATAGGTTGCAGCAGGCAAGGCTGGTAATTTGACTGAACTGTGATTACACTCAAGTTCGCTTGTGAGAAATTTATATGAAATGTCAAGAGCGTTGGTTGCAATAGGGGCTTTCATTGCTGCCATGAGTTTAAATCACACAGGTACCACAATGTGTTTAAAAACTGAGTCAAAGGAAGCATTAAAACCTGCCAGAATACCTCAATTAAAAAAGCAATATAACAGTTGCACTGCGCTCCATGTTACAGCAATATTACAGATGATATGATCGATTCAGAAAGATAGTCCAGTAAGACAGTTACACGTTTTTTACGTGAAATGACATACACTATCTGATATAAACCAAATATATTTTCTTGGACGTCTAAATGCCTACTTTGTGCTCATTAAACAGATAATTGCGGAAAACATCAACCTGATATTAACTGAATGTTACAATATGCAACTGCACCTTTTAGAAAAGACTACGGTAAAATGGGATTGTAAATACCTTTCGTTCCGATAGTACTGTCTGAATTGCGTTCAAGCATAGCTGGCGAGGAAGCGATTGTTCAGTTTCCAAGCCAGGACGAGAAGAAGGTTTCGTTGTCCCAGTCCAACTTTCGATAATGCATCATTGTTGTTTAAAACGTCCAGTGAAATTCGCAGCTCCTTCGATGCCCAAACGCACGTTTGTACAAAGAAAATCAAAAATAAAAAAATCATTTTTTGCGTATGCTTGGATAGTAGTCAATATGATTATTTCAAAATAACGGAGGTATGAAAAGATTGCCTCTATCAATATACGTGTGTCATATAATGCAAAGTTTTCCTTAACGTTCATGTAAATTATCACAGAGCTTTCAGTCAACCTTAGGAAAAAATGATGTCAGTGCCGTTTTTCTCAACGCTGTTACTTAATATAACTATTTAAAGCAATGTTTTTTGACTCATTACATCTAAATCAGTCTTGAAATGGCAAGATTAGTTGAGTATTTATTTTAAGTAAATTAAGCTTTCGTCGGTAGAAATATACAGATAATAATTTGGATATAACAAATCACCGCCTTCGGTCAACAAGTAGTTCAAGGAGGGTTTACCAGAAACTTCTTACATTGACCTAGTTGTTTGTATTTTCTCACGGGAATATAATTTATAAGTCAACAGAATGCTTTTCTTGGATAATTGAGGGAGTAAAGCTTGCTGCCGGTTCGAACTGTATTGTAATTTACATTAGCATTGCCTTAAAACATACAGAGTTATGAGAGCAGAAATCTTTTATTTTGAACTGTAAGATGGATATTATAATGGCTCTTCGGAGTGTCGAAATGTAAACGTGATGTGTACTTCAAATCCAGAAATGTAACTTTTCTCTATTTAATTGAGTTTTGTTGTTAAAATCTGAACTACTTTGAATTAAATGACATTAACTAGCTCAATCTGTGCATATTCTGCATAGTGTTTTTTTTTCATGCGATTGAATGATGATTTAATTGCACTCCTCGTAATATTATCAATTTCGAGTTCAGGAATACGCCATACGAAGGCCGTGGCCTACAATTTACACGACCTTCGTTTGTTGAAAGTCAGAGATACTACAAGTGAAGTGTAATATAATTCATTTGCTTTTTTGTGATTCAATGTTTTGAATACTTATCCAGGAAAATATGACATTCACAAAAATGACTTCGCACGCAGTAAACAGCACATAGAACGCAAATCACTGTAACCTTCAATATATTGAAAAAATGTTTTATTTAAAACCGCTCCTGCCCGTTCAGCTTAAACGTTTATCTACCTTCAATACAACCGTTCTATGTCCGATCACTTAATAAATATATTTATTCCCATCCTCCAAGGAAGAATCTTTTCAGAGTAGGTTTGTATGATACAAGCATCTAAGTTCGGGATTTCGGTATGACTACAACTGGAATTTGCAATTCAAACCTTGAGACCATGAACTTTTACAGACCACAGCTCCCTTGAAAGGTTCTAACGAGATGCAACGAAGCTTGTATGACGTAAAGGTTACCTGCCTTATGATAAACGATTGTCCAACCTTGATCCTTTTTTTGACCATAGGAAGCTATGCGGCGATATAATACGAGCGTTTGACATGCTGCGGGGTCAGGATTTATGCCTTCAATCCGGTGATTTCTTTGAGTTAGCTACTAACACTTCTGTGAGAGGACATCCTCTAAAACTACGTGTGACTGCGGCAAGACTGGACGCAAGAAGGTTCTTCTTCTCGAGCAGAGTGATTAAGGCCTGGAATTCTCTGCCTGCGGACATCATCTCCATATCCGTTGATAATTAAGCGTAAGTTTGACCTGTACAGCCATATGTACCACCACGACATCAGAAACTAACACATTTCCCTCAAGCTATCCCCACTCATAAATTTATGTGTTATCTAACGTACTACTCCCTATTTGGAGTATTATTGTTTTATAATTGTGATGTTTGATGCCCTGTAGAGTGACGGGTAGATAAACCTTTGTCCAACGTCCCTTATGTGTTGACCGTTGTTAATTTGCAATGTCGTTTAAACCAATAGAGAGTCGACTGGTTTGCAGGCACCGTTATAGTTTCTAAGCAGGTTGAGATTTATTGGATAATCAGGATGATGGACCCATGTCTGCCATATTGAACAGTTCTACAGAACTATTATTTAAAATTCGCAGGAAAAGGTGGACAAATAGCAATGTGTAGGTGCACTCTGGAATCTTCGGTAAGGTTGCCCATAGCCGGTTGTGAATCATTACTGTCATCATATTTATTTAGGCAGATTTTTTGTTGAGTCTAAAACTGATATGCATTATAAACTTTTAAATATCTTTACCATTTTAAACTTCATTATCCCCGGTCAATGTGGATACTAGCCTGACGAAAACAAAATGAGATGGGTAACGGAACCCACAATCCAGAGAGTTCTTTCCGACATTTTATTGTCAAGTTATGACTTTAATTTGTCCCAGTTTGTCAATCAAAAGATATAAATGCAGTCTTGGTTCTTTTGGCAAGGTAATGACATTAAGTCTGATTTAAGCCTAAAAATCATTTCTTTTTGTTATTTTACCACATTTATTTAGGTTTTATGAGTCCAGTGGGTTTCATATCAGTTAAACTGCCTAAAACTCTTCACCTGATGTTTTTGAAGAGATTTCTTTTAATACTGCTACAATTGTAAATAGAACTGCACCTTTTTGCTTACTGAGCGAGTTTTTGTTTCATTGTAACTGTTAAATTTATCATTTCATAAGCAATGAAACTAAACCCTGTAATAAAAGAAACATGATAAATAAACACCGTGTATCAAGACGCGTTTGGGAATTTCCAAGAGATTTTGAGATGTAGGCGGAGAATAATTCAAACGTAATTTTAGCCTTTAAAGCCTACATATTGAATGCACAATTGAAATGCGTAAAATCCTGTATTCTTAACAGAACAAGTGAAAAGGCTAAACAAGTTCACAGAGGTTGCATTTATATAGCCTAGCTTCAGCAAATTTTGAAGATAAGACGCCTATTTTAAAACCATCCAGATAAATGAAATCACTGCCTTTTTTCTTGTGAAATCCTTCAGTTGCAAGCAGAGCTACTTAAACGAATATGTGCAAAATATGAAATCAAGGTCAAAAAACAGAAAGTTTTAATTTCAATATCATTGAGAAATAGGAGTTTATTTAAGTTAAATAAAATCAACCCTACGGTTAAAGTGCTAATATAAATTCATTATCAATATTAAACCTTACCTTAATAATTCACGCTTAACAGAAACAGTTACGTTATGCGGAAAGACACTTGTTTTTCAAATTAAGTTACCTAAGTCCACTTATAGCTTTAATAATATGGGAATTTTAACCCTGTTACTGTATTGTTCATACTGGGTTGTAGCGACTATTTTGAACTTTACTGCATAAAACGATCACATGCAAACTGCAGCAAACTGACGAAGTTGCAATGCATAGTCCACTCGGACCGACCTTCGCCGATGTTTTTATTTGTCACCTAGAAGAACAAATGTTTTCCAAATTAAAGATGACAACATTATACAGAACATACTTGGATGATATATTTTCGATTGTTGATAACAAGAAAGACGCCGAAGACCTTCTTTCAACCATGAATGCATTGCACCCTAAGTTAAAATTTACAATAAAAATAGAACAGAGCAACACGCTACCTTTCCTAGACATCCTCATGTTCAGAGAGGAGGATGGCTCATTAAGGCGCACTGTCTTCCGCAAAAATATTTGGAAAGGGCAATACTTCCACTTTAAATCTTTTTACCAGTACAATGGAAATGAAATCTGGTGCATACTTTTTTTCAAAGGGTGAGAAATATTTGTTCTAGTGAAAATCTATATACAGCAATTGCCTGCATCAAATCAGCCTTATTTACCTGTGGATATCCTGCACGTTTCATTCAAAAATATAGCATTACCTTACGGCCAAAAGTGGTGAAACATTTAGTATAAAAAATGCCCGCTAGCATATACTTACCTTTTAATGGTGAAAATATTTTTGATACAATCAAGCGATGATTATGCTGCTGGAAGAACATACAATGCAGCTCAGCTCATCTTTGTCAATTATACTAGAAGCCTTCCAATCAACCATCCAAAAGGATGCTTGCCATTGCACGCCACCGCAAATTGTGTTAATGAATTCACGTGCACTTGTGAATGCAAGTACATTAGGCGAACGCAAAAACAATTAGCAACCAGAGCCGCTGATCATTTACCTAATTAGTTGTTTAAACAAGAAAATAAAGTGTCACGTCCTTCGGTTACTAAACATCTGCTAGATAGTGGTCACTATGTAGACCTCAAAACAGCTTTCCAAGTACTTGCTTGGGCATGAAAAACTCTGACTTCGTGGTACTTGGAAGCAACGGATATACGTAGGGAGAAACCCAATCTTTGCAAGCAACTAGATCACTAGATCATCTTCAATTGACATGGTGATTTTTCCCCTAGATGATTCATTGTTTTAAACGTCTTAGCTTCTCCCCCACATTTTCTTTCCTGAAGTTCTTAACGTTGTCCTCTGACCCATGCTGTTATGTATTGATTTTCTGTTTATTGAAACTGCTGTCGATTATCATTCGTTATCTGTGTTAAGCAGAGACGGGTTGCAGTTGATGATCCATCTTGAAATTTCTTGGTACCAATAAATCCTGCTGTATATGCCTGTTGGAAATTCATATTCGGGAAAAATGCTTCAAATATGACCCAGACGGCCGTTTGCCTTTGGAAAGATGCCCAAAAAAGTCACTGCTTCGATAAATGATTAAAAGAAATATCTTTGTCTGAGGGTTTTACCAAACAAATCGAACAGAATGTACATTTATGGGCAGTCAACTGAAGACACTGAAAATCGCAATGAATTCACCCTATTTTTAAAGACTATCTGAAACTCATCATAAGAGAAAACCCGAAATAGGTAGAGAAATTTAATAATAGAATAGTCATCTTAATATAAACAAAATGGATCGTTTTAGATTGCACCTGACGATTCTATTTACGCTTTTAGTCAATGACCTGCTTGTCAACATGTGAGCGCATTACATGTTTATGCTCCTCTGACGTCCCCATCAGTGCAATCAAGCGAAAATCTGCTTGCCTTGGTCAAACGCATCAAAAACATGCATCAGATTTCCAGAGTTAGGATAGTTCTGTAAATACAGATTATGTTCAAACGCCTGCAAAATAAATTACTTTTTAAAAGGAGTTACAGCTTAAGTGAGTTGTAAGACATGCTTTGTAATGCATATGGCCGTTAAGGTTATATTTTTACACACACAAACTTAGCAATCCGTTGCCGAGGGGATATCAGCCCATAATAAAATTTGTTAAATAATTTGTCTAAGAACAATTTAACGACCTTCAATAGTAGTATAGAAGTGTAAAAAAGGCTTTAATTAGATATTTCGTCATCGAATATATAAACGTTATCTTTATGAAGGTAAGGGAAAAATTGGGAGTATAAACCGGTTTTTATACCATCCTAAAAAGATATTGCCAATGAAAGAACAGTTTTTTTTATATTTAATCCAGTCGTTTTCGCTATATTTGTATAACTTAAAGCCCCATTCTAAGATTGCGAATGCTGGCAAACTGCTCATCATCTGCCCTCTCCATTTCAAGTTTCCATATAAGTTCATAGTCAATCGCAGATAGACATTATCCGTAACGTGAGCAGTTATGTTGCGTAGCGTAATTCAGAAACGAAAATATATTTAAGGTCGTAAATATCAGTATGGTAAAATAAACTACAGTCACGAAATTGGACTGCTGAATCAAATGGTAAACCCTTCACGCATAAGCAAAACAAAATTTTTAAACTTGAATCCACACTTAATTATTCCAAACGTAATGGAGTTTCTCTTGCATTAACGTGATTTTTATGAACGTAAAACTAAACTTTACATTATAAGAAGGGAAACAGTCAAATAACTATTGTTAATTTGAGTATAATAAAATACGAGCTTTTCGATCCGTAGCTTTCCACAGCGCAGAAAACCAAGAAGCGTTGGGTTTGGTACCGTTTTCCCTCCAAGTTGCAGAATTGCAGTGCAGTCTGCATTATTGAACACTTACCTGTGCATCAATTCAATTCAACTAACAGAAGCAACATCCTCAAATGTGTGCTATAATATTATCTCAAATGTCGACATTGACATTACATGAGTAAGACAATCTACAGTGAGTATGTTAAGAGTAAATATTTTGAGTTAAATACTACTATTTCTTTAGTATAAACGCTAATATTTTTGTTTTTGCGTGATTCTTCACAAAATCATAACGAACGTAACGGTGTTTGCATAAGGCAGTGTACTTAGCAATGTACTTATAAAGATTCAGTCACTCGTGACGCACCTAAATAGTTAAAATTTTAAATGTGCGTTGGTTAAAGCGATTCGTCAATTCTTCAAATAGCTTACACAAACGCCTTAGCAAAATCATATATTCCAGTAAGCATATGACAAAGAGACAATAGTAAGGTCTTAGGTGACGCTATCTATACATAATCAAACACTTTCTCGAAGTCCTCTTAAAAACAAGAACATTTTTTTCCCGATGCATTTTTAAACTTACTCATTTATTTAAATGTTCGTTTTCTTCTATACACTGCGGATGAATTTCATGTAGGAGTCCGCAAACTGAGTACTTTAGCAGATAATCAGGTTAAGTGTATGTTAATATGATATGTTAACGACCACATACTGGGAGAAATATATCTGTATCTAAAGTGCGAATAACAGATTTCATTTTTAATCATTTCGTATATATTTTTCACAGGCATGCCTCAATTTTTCAAAGAACAGAACCAAAAGCAATCTTGTATA
Source organism: Schistocephalus solidus (assembly GCA_017591395.1). Lineage (NCBI taxonomy): Eukaryota > Metazoa > Platyhelminthes > Cestoda > Diphyllobothriidea > Diphyllobothriidae > Schistocephalus > Schistocephalus solidus. The sequence goes on along the minus strand of WEDG01000662.1, from coordinate 32,508 downwards.
AATCAATCGTAATTTTCTATGATCCGGAAGTTGTTTTAGCAAATAGTCCCTTTTCGATACCTAAACAATTGCCTTTATGTGTTGCCTACTGTTCAATACAGAACAAAGCTTTTCCTTCTAGAGCTCTGGCTATCGTTTGTTTCGGGAAAATGCAAAGTGGCGGATTTTGTACAGTTTTGCCAAAAACCTGATTTGCAGGGAAGGTACCAGAAATAAACTTTTTTCAGTAAACATAGAGAATCTTAAATGAGCGTCTGTGTCGTTATCTGCAGTATAGCTCAGTTGCGTTAAAATTCTCACCTATGTGTGCACCTTGTCTAACCTGATCGTTTGTGCCGGTCCAAGGTCCCCTTCAATTATCGAAAGTATGTTCAGTCAACTTATACATTGTTTTGACTTACCAAAACACTACGCGGTATTTAGATTTTCTCTTCAAAGAATTGAAAACAAGGACACTCTAATTATTTAATTTTTGCGTTTTAACAAACAAGCTGATTTTTAATTTGTGCCCGAACTTTTCTGACGTTAATGCTATTTATCCAAATATGAATTTGTTTGCCTGGCAACGTCTTGTGAGGAGTTTTCTAATGCTGGTCTGTTGCCAACACGACTATGCTAGTGGCATGAGTTTTCAGCATACGCCTCACAGACTCACATAGCAAAGATCAAGTCTTCCTTCATCCGATGCCTTCTTCCTTATTATGATCAACAAAAGTAAACTTTTTATTAGGAATTTGGGTAGCAATTTTAGACCTTTAAATTTGATATAGAAGGAAAGGACTTCTGTAAGCACTAGGTCAGCGTGCAATGAATTAAGAGGGATTACCTTCCTGGCCAATAGGTTTTCTGGCCTTAAATGGGCAAAATTTCCTTATGAAAACATGGATAATATTTATGGCCAACGGTTCAGAATTTCGTCATCGGTGGCACTAATTTACAAACTCTGCTTATTTCCTGCTAAAAAGAGCAGTCAAAGAATACAAATCGCACGCTATTTTGGAGTCGAACATTTGTGGCCATCACGCCCCTCTGCAATATGCTGCGTTCGCAAAGTTTGCACAAGGACAGGACTGGCTGCTCTCTAAAGTTACTCCTACGTCCGAATGGATCGTTTTACGAAGCGTTAATGGATTTCAGCTCAAATATTCATACCAACTTTCCAACTGAGCCTGCAAATTTCTGTTTCAAAAGAATTTACTCCAACTGCACACGATAATTTCCTTGGAAATCAAACAAGACAAGGAGGCCTTCCGTTGATTTTCAGCAAACAATAGATAAACATGTTCTTCAGAGACTAATGTGCACTATGCACAGCCGACATTCTAATACGTGTAGCTGCCATTACGCCATTTTTGTTGACCATTAAGGTGATTCCAACTGTGATTATTCATTCATTCCCATTGGACCTCGTGGCAACGCTTTTCCGTCCACTAGACCGTGGCTAGCTTTATTCCCGTCCTTTGGATCGGTCAAGTCGTTGACGTCTCTTGCATTCTTACTGCCTATGAAAGTCCAGATAGGTTTCTAACTGAAAAATATGCATTCATTTGCGTCTTGAATGAAAAATAAAGATTTGTTTATGACGAGGCTGTGTTTCAAGACTTTTAATCTAAAATTGCTGTGCAAACGCCAACATTTTTATGTAAAAGCAATTAGATTACGACCTTTTTATATCCTCTTGTGGCTAACTGCGTACAGAAATATCATTAACCTGATAGGGAAAATGATATGAGGACATGAACAGCGTGGTTTCGAGAAACTCATATATTAAAGAGATAAATGTGTTGATAAATATCAAATCGAATGATTTATAAGGCTATATGTCAACTCCTCAATCAAAATCGGTAAACTCTCATCTTTCCGGTACAGTTCTGCAATAAATATTGTCATACACTTCTTTATGCATGTGTTATAACACATCTATTTGGTCTGTAATTATAAATATAATGTCAGACGCCTTTAGTTAAGGCAGAAAGTTTTGCGTAAATTTGGAGTTAATGTTTCAATACAAAGCTTCTCAGGCTAATTTTTAAAGTTTATGGATATCTATGGCTTGTGAAAATTCTCATGTCTGGATTCAGAAGGCCAGTTGACGAGCCTACGTGAGGGTTCGATAAAATCCTGTCAAATCGGATTATTTATTTGGAAAAGGGCATACAAAAAGAACGTGTGTAATTGGATAAAATCCTACAAATTCATCTGATTTAAAGTTTAAAAATTCCCGTTGAGAGATTCAGAGGTGTAGTTGCCGTGCATATGTTTTCAGCTATCTTCTTATTAGGCCAGTACATGCATATGGGAACCGGATCGCATTAAATGTGGCGTTGATTAGATAAATTGATTAAAGTACGTCTAAGCACACGTGACGCCTATGAAAATAGAGAGGATTTGGCAAGTAGGGGAAGTAAGTTCGTGAGCAGTGTACCTTGACGAGTTTCATGTCAGAAGGAGGAGAGAAGAGAAGTGGACGTTGAAATCTGGATGCAGTTAATCGGCCACAGTAAACGCGGAGCTTGCGCGAGTTTGTACTGTGCAAACGCTACCGCCTTTGTATAAGCTGATATATATATATATATATATACTATCAAGATACTGTGCATACAAACAGTTAACAGAACCCAACTAACAGTTCAAAATGTGGTCAATTGTCTAGTATAAGATATTGGTATTCTATATTAAACGTCATATCCTAGGTGAGTTTCTGCGTCCAAACCTCCATTAAGTACTAGTTTAGAGAAGTTCGGGAACACTCCATTAAATAAATCGCACAGAAGCAGTGATTATAAGGCTAGGTTTTCCTGTTGCTGAAGCGAGTTGTGGGCTTCATAATGTGTTGCAATAAAGTTCATTTTGTGCCCCTTGAGCAGTTTCTATGGTGACTTATAAAACGTTTCAGATAACTAAGAGCATTTTAACTTGTAAAGCCTTTATGGAACATGACTTTTATAATTCGCACTGAATGCCCTTTGGACTTTTAGCTTTGAAAATGTTTCCAATAACTCGCCAGCGCCCCGCCCCCCCAAAAAAAAAAGTTAGACTATTCTCCCAGTCGTCAAATTTGATGCTTCAATTACTGCTTTGTCGGGCAGTCAAAAGTGTTGAAATAGAATGATGCTCGTCTCTTAAAAGCGCCTTACAGTAACCAAGAGCATTTTTTCGGAAACGTTTGGCCAACTTTGCCATCCAACCTAATGCAAATGTCTAGGCGGGTCCTTGGAAAGCCTTTTTTGTGAAATCAGCCTACCATAAAGAATTAGTGAACGCCATAACTTACAGCAAGTTCAGTGCGTAAATTAACCCAAGTATGAAATTTTGAAGACTCTCGGTTGGTGGATGAAAGGTTGGCCTTTTGCGCATGTTCTAACCCAGCCATTTCAAATGACGTTTTCAGTTTTAGATGATTCCAGAATGCCTTTTTGATTTTCTCATCATAGGGGAATACTAGTCTTCATATTCTGGTAATTCGTGAAATGCATTTTTTTCCCATCTGCAACAATTGAATTAGCCGTGTAACGTATGAATATAGTGGGCACTTAACACTTGCTCTAGCCTGACTTAAAAAGAGCATGCTCAAAGCCTCAAGTTATGTGTATAAAAAGCTTCTACTTCAGCACTTCGCTACTGCATAGCTTGAAGACCGCCATCGAACACAGAGGAACGTAAAACATGTGAAAAGGCATTTTCAACACCGAAATCGGTTTGTGGAAATTATGTTAATTTTCAAAATCACAGGTGCTGGATAAGGTCACAGTAGTTATTTCCATACCTTTCGAGTGTCATGCTTGTTTGAAATCAACTGTAGCCCAAGGAATCCTGTTTTAGGCTTCAATATCTTGCAGAACTTTAAAAAATGACCACTTCCATCGATCCCTGTAAATTTTTGAAGTTTAGGTAATGGAATGTGCGTTCAGAACCTTGAGCCCACTATGCACCTGTTCTACTGAGGTTTAAGGCCACTAACTGATAAGATCGATTGAAATACCAAAAAATGAAGTGGAGCCATAACTCGAACCAGAATGCGAATTTTGCAGATCACATGATTGATTGCAGGTTCCAGCCCTGTCCGGGCAATTAATATCCCAGTTAAGTGGACGATTAGGAGGTAAAAGAGCATTTCTGGACAGAGGCACATTAAAAAATTACAGAAACACTTAACTGGCATAATTAGTGCACTGTCACGAATTCTGTAGTACTACCAAAAATCCATCACCCTAACTAAACGTCCACCATTCAAAAGAAAGCATAAAATATTCATATTTTATGTGTCATGCAAAGTGTACTATAACAGTGAAAGACGAAGTATGCTGTAGCAAAATAGAGGTGTAAAAATACAACAGTAGGGAAATATGGCAGTAATTGATTAATGGCCCTTATGAGGGACATTTTCAAGTGCTTCTGTCTGGATTTAGAGACAGTCAAATCGTTTATTGTGAATTTTTTAATGCAATTACAAAGTACAAGACAAAGCTTTTATGAATTTAAATTTTCCATTGTCTTCCGCCAACGTCCTTCAATTAAGGTGAGAATATATTTTTAATCTGACGCAACTTAAGGCGGCTGACAATTGATCGAAATTCGCAGGCAAAGAGGATGAAGTTTGTTTCAAAGAAGCTTGCAGTCGTGTGGGTTACCAGGAATATATCACCTTTGAGCGCAAGCTAGAGCAGGATAGTACAAAATGATGTCAAATGCCGGAACATAAGAGGGCTACCTTCAAGGGGTTGATCGATACTTTTAGTTGTTGGCCACTAAGTTGGACGCTGTTAGAATGTGTTTGTAAGTACTATAATTGGCACAAGCTGATCCTGTTGTACGTTCTATCGTGGACGCGTTTGAAATCTAGCACTCGCAGATGACCAAACCGGAAATGCTCTTCCGAATTCACGCATGATTGTCATTCTACGCCTTAAAATCTGAAACTTTCCCTAATCACTTTATAACAAACACATGATCTCCTTATTGTCTTTTGAAAATGAAGAAATTCCTTTACGGTTTTCTTAATTGCCTGCTGATGGCTTTAAAAAGCCTAAGATCATGGCAAATATTTCCCTTATCTGGCTTTCTTTTGGACTGTCTTAGATCGCAATGCCAGCTTTAGACTCCGTCCAGCCGTTTACTTCACATTATAAGGTTGTCTGTATTCATCTTTAATATAGGCAATTTTGCATAGGACCATACGGTCCAAACATAATTGCCCGTTTCTACGACATATTTGCTTTATCCACAAATTAATCAGATCCGGCAAACGACTCCAGGCGTTCCCTGTCTTGGCAGTAGGTCTTTTGGCCTTATGATCCAACGCCTGATGGTTGTCTTCGGTTTGTGTGCAACCCCATCACCAATTGAAGTTAGATTCGGTGGACGGCTTCCGAGACGTTCTTTCACGCACCAAAGAGCAAGTCATAATTAATGGCCTGTTGGATATAATCGCGCGTGTCGTTTGCTCACGGACAATTCAAGAAAGCAGAATATTCCAACCGACGTAAAGTACGCCTTCAGACAGAACTTCAGGAATTAGACGATTTTTTCATGTCCGATAGGATCCTCCGATTCATCGTATTTGTCTCGTATGAGTAATTCGATTATCTCGACTGTCAGGTCCTGTGAAATGCAGGTAAAAAGGCACGTGGCATCAAAAGATACCCCGACGTCAATTGGCAGGAGTTTTACCCCTTTAAACTTCTCCAAAATTGTGTTGACGAGTTGGCCTTAGTTTACGAATCAGCGGTCAGAATTTTGAGGCATCTAAACAGCCAACATGCCAAAACGTAGGTTGTGGAGTGCCTTTGAGTGATATGGTTGACCGGAAAGGAGTGCCCTTATTGTGCACCTTAAGGAAACCATAGAAGTTGCACAGTGCCATTTATTGATCTATAAACATATGTAGTCAATCGGCGATATTGCACCGGAGTTCTCCGTTGCCAACAGCTTCGTGGTTGTGTCAAGTTTCAGAGTTTTCATGGGATTAAAAATCGCATGGTACAGAGGATTAACTATCCTCCAATAGACTATTGGCGTTCTGGATGTAGTCTGTCCCTTCTAATTGACCGTCGAAAGCCTCTTTCCCGCAGGCACAATCACGAGGTCGTTGTTGGTCCTACGTATAGTAAGTGCCTCACGTTCAATCGTCCGTTTCACATATGGGCTATATAAGCATTTTAGCTCTCCCCCTCTCACCATTGCTTTCGCTACAGTTGTTATGACGCGTTGGAAGAGTTTTGTGATAAAAATACGTTTGCAAACCATTGATTCGGAGGGAGGAGGGCACAACCACTGTTTTTGGCTTAAGGCAGTCCGTCACCTTTATCATTTCGCCGGACTTGCATGTCAAGGAAATGTAAGTGCTTGTTTACTTCTCCTATGGTAGTCTGACGGCCGGGAAACACAGAGAGCACCAGTCTCCTGGAGACCTTACGTCGTACCTCCGGATTAAGGTGCACTTGTCGTCGACGTATTTAGTCAAAACGTACGGAGGTATCAGCTGAAGATCAAGCATTTGAGCCTCTAATGAACCCTTATATTCGACAGTCTAATAAGAGACGAATCTGGTAGTGTTTCTTTCTGTTACCCAAAAACTTGGCTTGTTTATACAAAGAAAGCTGTAACACGCGTTTCTGGTGCTGGCTAGCTTCAATTTTATTTTTCCGCGCAACACGCCGTCTGTAAAGTTAATGACCGAACGGTAAAATGCTACCACCTCCTCTGTCCTTACTTCTAGGCGTCTAATGTTAACAAGAAATCTTTTAACCACCTTCAATGTTCTCTCAAACACTTTGCTAAGAAAACAAAGGCTTTGGTAGAGCCCCATTTAGCGTCCAACGCTTGAAGAAAAACCTACAACCCGAGGGAACCTTGAGACAGTCCTTGATTGTGTGCATTTTGCAGGTCGCAGGGGTTTTTATGGCAGAGCCTCCGCTTTTGTAATTTCTCCAGACTTCTTCTTTGTACCTAATACCTTGTTTTTTTTCGAAAATTCTTGAATTCCCTTGTGTCCAAAGGTACATAACGCTCCTTGGACAGCAATAGGCATCACAGTTTTCGTTGTAACTCGGCAATATTCGGATGGTGGGGGCAGTCAACCGTCCCATTTCTGACTGGCCTCCCGATGACATATTTCCACTTTCGGATCCTCAGAAAATCTCGATCACCTGCCTCAGAAATTACCGTCTGGGGTTAATGATAATGAAATTACGTTGATACTTATCGTATGGCATTTTCTCTCTCTCTCTCTCTCTCTCTGTCGTTGCTTTCAATTTTCTGAAAAGCTTATTCCTTATGACGAAGAAGCTGTGGTGCCGGACTTTAAATCGTATTACAGAACCGCTCGAACTCACATTGTGAGACGATGAGAGGACATGTAGTGAACCAGGACCACATCAGTAGTGGGCTATTTTGTTGGACTTTCCACTTTGAACTCATCAAGTTATCTACCTTCAAACGATCTGAGATGATAGTATGTGCTGTTGATGATGTAAACTACAGGGTCAACTGACTAATTGACGAATGCTGCTTCATCACTCAGTGATATTTATGAAGACGAAAGTGGCAGACTTGTTTCGCAATCTTGGCCATTCTCTTCTGGAAGTCGGTCATTCTCCTTTGGAATGAGATCAGACTTCACAAACAGCCTATATGTGAGGTATGTTGAAAAGACGCAATCATCAGGGCACCGGTGAGAGGTTTAAATTTGACCATAGGGTGATTAATTTATCTATGTCGTGTTTTCATATCTATGCCTTGAGCAGCCCGCTACGCGCCCAATTTTAGACCAAGATAAAATTAAATTTTAAAGACACATTAATGAATAGAATTGTATTTTTACTTGTTTTTAAAACCCTTGTTGTTGCCTTCATCAGAGTACTAAGGTGCCTGCTTTCTGACCATGATTAATTCAGCCCCTTCGCTCGTATTTTATTACTTATTACCTGCGCGTACTCATTGCTGATCACTATGGCCCTGCCTGCAAATACTCTGACTTATTTGCCATAACGAAAAGAAAAACAAGTACCGATTAACCGGGTCAGCAATCGATCCTGTTGCAAGATATATATATATATATATATATATGATGTGGTCACATATGGTCAACTGAAAGCCTTTAAAAAGTCAGAAACTTCCATTCCAATCGCCCAGAAACCTTGCCTTTATCCTTCTACATATCTGTTTTAATAAAACAAATACGCACGTCTTCGGGCCTAAATACTAAAAGACTGGCGATTTCCCGAGCCATACTTATATTAGTTTGTAGTTTAACAAACTAATAAGCCTTCCTGTCCAAGGCAAGCATCATTACGCGTGAAGGACAGGCTAACACATAACCCAGAGTTAAGGAAAGGAGGTTTATATCTCCAGTCAGAGTGGTTAATGGCAAGTGGGAAAACGTTGTCAATCCACACGCCTCAAGCCATGGCCTGCATTTGGACGTCCGAGGGCATCACACACATCTACAATGAACTTAGCTACCACCCAGGGATATAAATCTTTCTTGCATGTTTTAATCGTCTTTGATTAACCTGCCATAACAGCGGTGGATGTGGCGATATTTAACGGCTGTGTCTTTATCTGATCTGGGTTGTGATGTGGCTGATTTTTGTCTGATGTACGTTCTTCCACGCATGAATTCGTGGCTAATACGGGTTCTAGTTTAATATTTCATTCATCGAACTGCGTCCGGAGGGCTTCGTTAACTACGAAATGGACCACTTAAAGTTGATAGAAGTTGTTCTCGATCGTTTTCTGGTTGCGTGGGCATTTTCTCTGTTTAAAATTCTGTCAGGCAATTGTGTTCCCAGCGTTTTTTAAGCGTTCCACTATCAGAAGCGACTTGTCAATCCTCCTTGATTCGTTCATATGTTGCCTTAAAGGGATCTATATTTTTTCAGTCTCTCAAGTGTAGATAACCTTGGAGCGGTTATTCTGGACCCGCTAGATAAGGTTTCCCCTATACCATGTAGCAGCGGGTCTTACGTCTTTAGATCGGTCGCCGAATAATTGACTACGACTGGTGGGGGGGTGGGGACCAATCGCTGGCGAAAAAGTGGACGAACAGCTGCTTGCTGGGATTGTGACCATTTGCCACTAGCCTTTTGCTTGACTTGGATTGCCACCGAGTTTAACCAAATTGCGGAGATATTCATTTGACGTGAAGAGGCTATGTAAATAACGGAGTTCTGATGTTTTGTCGTTCGGCTATCTTTAGTGTTATTCTCTCCTTCTGTAGAGGGTTTGTGCACATCTGCCACCCATGGCTCAATCATTAGCGGGTTGGACTTAACATCGAAAAAAACACGGGTTCGAACGACCGTTACCGCAGACCTGACGTTGGGTAAGACAAACTGACGACTGCTAATAAGCCAGAAGGAAAAATCTACTCCTTACTGTCTATGTTCGTAAATTATTTCTGCCTATATATGACTGGCTGATGACGGCTAATAAGCCAGAAATGGCCATTCCGGTCTCCCTTGTCTTTGTCGGTTCCATTCAATCATATGCTACACGTCGCTATGCGACCGCCTGCGAGGGCTCTAGTCTGAGCTCCAGGGCACAACGGAACATGCATGTTCCTTAAGCAGATCGGTGAGCCCCACACTATCATCATATTCCCGATCACAACCGACAAAACAACGAGCCCGTGGCTCAATGGTAGAGCGTTCGACTCAAATACCAAAGGTCGCGGGTTCGAATCCCAGGTGTGCCACACTTGGGATTGGGTATGACTGGCTGATGACGGCTAATAAGCCAGAAATGGCCATTCCGGTCTCCCTTGTCTTTGTCGGTTCCATTCAATCATATGCTACACGTCGCTATGCGACCGCCTGCGAGGGCTCTAGTCTGAGCTCCAGGGCACAACGGAACATGCATGTTCCTTAAGCAGATCGGTGAGCCCCACACTATCATCATATTCCCGATCACAACCGACAAAACAACGAGCCCGTGGCTCAATGGTAGAGCGTTCGACTCAAATACCAAAGATCGCGGGTTCGAATCCCAGGTGTGCCACACTTGGGATTGGGTATGACTGGCTGATGACGGCTAATAAGCCAGAAATGGCCATTCCGGTCTCCCTTGTCTTTGTCGGTTCCATTATCAACATATGCTACACGTCGCTATGCGACCGCCTGTGAGGGAGCTCTAGTCTGAGCTCCAGGGCACAACGGAACATACATGTTCCTTAAGCAGATCGGTGAGCCACACACTATCATCATATTCCCGATCGCAACCGACAAAACAACGAGCCCGTGGCTCAATGGTAGAGCGTTCGACTCAAATACCAAAGGTCGCGGGTTCGAATCCCAGGTGTGCCACACTTGGGATTGGGTATGACTGGCTGATGACGGCTAATAAGCCAGAAATGGCCATTCCGGTCTCCCTTGTCTTTGTCGGTTCCCCATTATCAACATATGCTACACGTCGCTATGCGACCGCCTGTGAGGGCTCTAGTCTGAGTTCCAGGGCACAACGGAACATAAATGTTCCTTAAGCAGATCGGTGAGCCACACACTATCATCATATTCCCGATCGCAACCGACAAAAGCAACGAGCCCGTGGCTCAATGGTAGAGCGTTCGACTCAATTACCAAAGGTCGCGGGTTCGAATCCCAGGTGTGCCACACTTGGGATTGGGTATGACTGGCTGATGACGGCTAATAAGCCAGAAATGGCCATTCCGGTCTCCCTTGTCTTTGTCGGTTCTCCATTATCAACATATGCTACACGTCGCTATGCGACCGCCTGTGAGGGCTCTAGTCTGAGTTCCAGGGCACAACGGAACATAAATGTTCCTTAAGCAGATCGGTGAGCCACACACTATCATCATATTCCCGATCGCACACGAAAAGCAACGAGCCCGTGGCTCAATGGTAAAGCGTTCGACTCAATTACCAAAGGTCGCGGGTTCGAATCCCAGGTGTGCCACACTTGGGATTGGGTATGACTGGCTGATGACGGCTAATAAGCCAGAAATGGCCATTCCGGTCTCCCTTGTCTTTGTCGGTTCTCCATTATCCAACATATGCTACACGTCGCTTTGCGACCCGCCTGTGAGGGCTCTAGTCTGAGTTCAGGGCACAACGGAACATAAATGTTCCTTAAGCAGATCGGTGAGCCACACACTATCATCATATTCCCGATCGCAACCGACAAAAGCAACGAGCCCGTGGCTCAATGGTAGAGACGTTCGACTCAATTACTAAAGGTCGCGGGTTCGAATCCCAGGTGTGCCACACTTGGGATTGGGTATGACTGGCTGATGACGGCTAATAAGCCAGAAATGGCCATTCCGGTCTCCCTTGTGTTTGTCGGTTCCCCATTGTCAACATATGCTACACGTCGCTTTGCGACCGCCTGTGAGGGCTCTAGTCTGAGTTCCAGGGCACAACGGAACATAAATGTTCCTTAAGCAGATCGGTGAGCCACACACTATCATCATATTCCCGATCGCAACCGACAAAGCAACGAGCCCGTGGCTCAATGGTAGAAGCGTTCGACTCAATTACCAAAGGTCGCGGGTTCGAATCCCAGGTATGCCACACTTGGGATTGGGTATGACTGGCTGATGACGGCTAATAAGCCAGAAATGGCCATTCCGGTCTCCCTTGTCTTTGTCCGGTTCTCCATTATCAACATATGCTACACGTCGCTGCGACCCGCCTGTGAGGAGCTCAGTCTGAGTTCCAGGGCACAACGGAACATAAATGTTCCTTAAGCAGATCGGTGAGCCACGCACTATCATCATATTCCCGATCGCAACCGACAAAAAAACGAGCCCGTGGCTCAATGGTAGAGACGTTCGACTCAATTACCAAAGGTCGCGGGTTCGAATCCCAGGTGTGCCACACTTGGGATTGGGTATGACTGGCTGATGACGGCTAATAAGCCAGAAATGGCCATTCCGGTCTCCCTTGTCTTTGTCGGTTCCCATTATCAACATATGCTACACGTCGCTTTGCGACCGCCTGTGAGGGCTCTAGTCTGAGTTCAGGGCACAACGGAACATAAATGTTCCTTAAGCAGATCGGTGAGCCACACACTATCATCATATTCCCGATCGCAACCGACAAAACAACGAGCCCGTGGCTCAATGGTGAGCGTTCGACTCAATTACCAAAGGTCGCGGGTTCGAATCCCAGGTGTGCCACACTTGGGATTGGGTATGACTGGCTGATGACGGCTAATAAGCCAGAAATGGCCATTCCGGTCTCCCTTGTCTTTGTCGGTTCTCCATTATCAACATATGCTACACGTCGCTTTGCGACCGCCTGTGAGGGCTCTAGTCTGAGTTCCAGGGCACAACGGAACATAAATGTTCCTTAAGCAGATCGGTGAGCCACGCACTATCATCATATTCCCGATCGCAACCGACAAAAGCAACGAGCCCGTGGCTCAATGGTAGAAGCGTTCGACTCAATTACCAAAGGTCGCGGGTTCGAATCCCAGGTGTGCCACACTTGGGATTGGGTATGACTGGCTGATGACGGCTAATAAGCCAGAAATGGCCATTCCGGTCTCCCTTGTCTTTGTCGGTTCCATTATCAACATATGCTACACGTCGCTTTGCGACCCGCCTGTGAGAGCTCTAGTCTGAGTTCAGGGGCACAACGGAACATAAATGTTCCTTAAGCAGATCGGTGAGCCACACACTATCATCATATTCCCGATCGCAACCGACAAAAGCAACGAGCCCGTGGCTCAATGGTAGAAAGCGTTCGACTCAATTACCAAAGGTCGCGGGTTCGAATCCCAGGTGTGCCACACTTGGGATTGGGTATGACTGGCTGATGACGGCTAATAAGCCAGAAATGGCCATTCCGGTCTCCCTTGTCTTTGTCGGTTCCATTCCATCATATGCTACACGTCGCTATGCGACCGCCTGCGAGAGCTCTAGTCTGAGCTCCAGGGCACAACGGAACATGCATGTTCCTTAAGCAGATCGGTGAGCCCACACTATCATCATATTCCCGATCACAACCGACAAAACAACGAGCCCGTGGCTCAAATGGTAGAAAGCGTTCGACTCAAATTACCAAAGATCGCGGGTTCGAATCCCAGGTGTGCCACACTTGGGATTGGGTATGACTGGCTGATGACGGCTAATAAGCCAGAAATGGCCATTCCGGTCTCCCTTGTCTTTGTCGGTTCCATTCCATCATATGCTACACGTCGCTATGCGACCGCCTGCGAGGGCTCTAGTCTGAGCTCCAGGGCACAACGGAACATGCATGTTCCTTAAGCAGATCGGTGAGCCCACACTATCATCATATTCCCGATCACAACCGACAAAACAACGAGCCCGTGGCTCAAATGGTAGAGCGTCGACTCAAATACCAAAGGTCGCGGGTTCGAATCCCAGGTGTGCCACACTTGGGATTGGGTATGACTGGCTGATGACGGCTAATAAGCCAGAAATGGCCATTCCGGTCTCCCTTGTCTTTGTCGGTTCCATTCCATCATATGCTACACGTCGCTATGCGACCGCCTGCGAGGGCTCTAGTCTGAGCTCCAGGGCACAACGGAACATGCATGTTCCTTAAGCAGATCGGTGAGCCCCACACTATCATCATATTCCCGATCACAACCGACAAAACAACGAGCCCGTGGCTCAAATGGTAGAAGCGTTCGACTCAAATACCAAAGGTCGCGGGTTCGAATCCCAGGTGTGCCACACTTGGGATTGGGTATGACTGGCTGATGACGGCTAATAAGCCAGAAATGGCCATTCCGGTCTCCCTTGTCTTTGTCGGTTCCATTCCATCATATGCTACACGTCGCTATGCGACCGCCTGCGAGGGCTCTAGTCTGAGCTCCAGGGCATAACGGAACATGCATGTTCCTTAAGCAGATCGGTGAGCCCCACACTATCATCATATTCCCGATCACAACCGACAAAACAACGAGCCCGTGGCTCAAATGGTAGAGCGTTCGACTCAAATACCAAAGGTCGCGGGTTCGAATCCCAGGTGTGCCACACTTGGGATTGGGTATGACTGGCTGATGACGGCTAATAAGCCAGAAATGGCCATTCCGGTCTCCCTTGTCTTTGTCGGTTCCATTCCATCATATGCTACACGTCGCTATGCGACCGCCTGCGAGGGCTCTAGTCTGAGCTCCAGGGGCACAACGGAACATGCATGTTCCTTAAGCAGATCGGTGAGCCCCACACTATCATCATATTCCCGATCACAACCGACAAAACAACGAGGCCCGTGGCTCAAATGGTAGAGCGTTCGACTCAAATACCAAAGGTCGCGGGTTCGAATCCCAGGTGTGCCACACTTGGGATTGGGTATGACTGGCTGATGACGGCTAATAAGCCAGAAATGGCCATTCCGGTCTCCCTTGTCTTTGTCGGTTCCATTCCATCATATGCTACACGTCGCTATGCGACCGCCTGCGAGGGCTCTAGTCTGAGCTCCAGGGCACAACGGAACATGCATGTTCCTTAAGCAGATCGGTGAGCCCCACACTATCATCATATTCCCGATCACAACCGACAAAACAACGAGCCCGTGGCTCAAATGGTAGAAAGCGTTCGACTCAAATACCAAAGGTCGCGGGTTCGAATCCCAGGTGTGCCACACTTGGGATTGGGTATGACTGGCTGATGACGGCTAATAAGCCAGAAATGGCCATTCCGGTCTCCCTTGTCTTTGTCGGTTCCATTCCATCATATGCTACACGTCGCTATGCGACCGCCTGCGAGGGCTCTAGTCTGAGCTCCAGGGCATAACGGAACATGCATGTTCCTTAAGCAGATCGGTGAGCCCCACACTATCATCATATTCCCGATCACAACCGACAAAACAACGAGCCCGTGGCTCAAATGGTAGAGCGTTCGACTCAAATACCAAAGATCGCGGGTTCGAATCCCAGGTGTGCACACTTGGGATTGGGTATGACTGGCTGATGACGGCTAATAAGCCAGAAATGGCCATTCCGGTCTCCCTTGTCTTTGTTGGTTCCATTCCATCATATGCTACACGTCGCTATGCGACCGCCTGCGAGGGCTCTAGTCTGAGCTCCAGGGCATAACGGAACATGCATGTTCCTTAAGCAGATCGGTGAGCCCCACACTATCATCATATTCCCGATCACAACCGACAAAACAAGGAGCCCGTGGCTCAAATGGTAGAGCATTCGACTCAAATACCAAAGATCGCGGGTTCGAATCCCAGGTGTGCCACACTTGGGATTGGGTATGACTGGCTGATGACGGCTAATAAGCCAGAAATGGCCATTCCGGTCTCCCTTGTCTTTGTCGGTTCCATTCCATCATATGCTACACGTCGCTATGCGACCGCCTGCGAGGGCTCTAGTCTGAGCTCCAGGGCATAACGGAACATGCATGTTCCTTAAGCAGATCGGTGAGCCCCACACTATCATCATATTCCCGATCACAACCGACAAAAACAACGAGCCCGTGGCTCAAATGGTAGAGCGTTCGACTCAAATACCAAAGAGCGCGGGTTCGAATCCCAGGTGTGCCACACTTGGGATTGGGTATGACTGGCTGATGACGGCTAATAAGCCAGAAATGGCCATTCCGGTCTCCCTTGTCTTTGTCGGTTCCATTCTATCATATGCTACACGTCGCTATGCGACCACCTGCGAGGGCTCTAGTCTGAGCTCCAGGGCACAACGGAACATGCATGTTCCTTAAGCAGATCGATGAGCCCCACACTATCATCATATTCCCGATCACAACCGACAAAACAACGAGCCCGTGGCTCAAATGGTAGAGCGTTCGACTCAAATACCAAAGGTCGCGGGTTCGAATCCCAGGTGTGCACACTTGGGATTGGGTATGACTGGCTGATGACGGCTAATAAGCCAGAAATGGCCATTCCGGTCTCCCTTGTATTTGTCGGTTCCATTCCATCATATGCTACACGTCGCTATGCGACCGCCTGCGAGGGCTCTAGTCTGAGCTCCAGGGCATAACGGAACATGCATGTTCCTTAAGCAGATCGGTGAGCCCCACACTATCATCATATTCCCGATCACAACCGACAAAACAACGAGCCCGTGGCTCAAATGGTAGAGCGTTCGACTCAAATACCAAAGAGCACGGGTTCGAATCCCAGGTGTGCACACTTGGGATTGGGTATGACTGGCTGATGACGGCTAATAAGCCAGAAATGGCCATTCCGGTCTCCCCTTGTCTTTGTCGGTTCCATTCCATATATATATATGATAGTGTGGGGCTCACCGATCTGCTAGGAACATGTATGTTCCGTTGTGCCCTGGAGCTCAGACTAGAGCTCTCGCAGGCGGTCGCATAGCGACGTGAAGCATATGTTGATAATGTGGAACCGACAAAGACAAGGGAGACCGGAATGGCTATTTCTGGCTTATTAGCCGTCATCAGCCAGTTATACCCAATCCCAAGTGAGGCACGCCTGGGATTCGGTTCAATTTCATCATATGCTACACGTCGCTATGCGACCGCCTGCGAGGGCTCTAGTCTGAGCTCCAGGGCACAATGGAACATACATGTTCCTTAAGCAGATCGGTGAGCCCAACACTATCATATATATATATATATATATATATATATATATATATAATAATGGTAATGGGGCGCTCACCGATCGCTTATAGGACTCACTTGTCCCGTTGTGCCTTGGGGCTAACTCTCAAGCCCCGCCAGCAGCCGTAAGGCAGCTAAGTATATAGGCAGAATAACATGACCGACAAAGACAAGGGAGACTGGAATTGCCATTTCTGGCTTATTAGCCGTCATCAGCCAGCCATACCCAAACCCAGGCGCTGCGGCGCCCGAGCCTCGAACTCGCGACCTTGTTGGGCAGAAGTCCAACGCTCTACCCACTGTGCCACGAGCTCGTTGTCTTGCCGGTTTCGATCGGGAATATTGACAATGGTAATGACGGCTAATAAGCCAGAAATGGCCATTCCAGTCTCCCTTGTCTTTGTCGGTCATGTTATTCTGCCTATATACTTAGCTGCCTTACGGCTGCTGGCGGGGCTTGAGAGTTAGCCCCAAGGCACAACAGGACGAGTGAGTCCTATAAGCGATCGGTGAGCGCCCCATTACCATTGTCAATATTCCCGATCAAACCGGCAAGACAACGAGCTCGTGGCGCAGTGGGTAGAGCGTTGGACTTCTGCCCAACAAGGTCGCGAGTTCGAGGCTCGGGCGCCGCAGCGCCTGGGTTTGGGTATGGCTGGCTGATGACGGCTAATAAGCCAGAAATGGCCATTCCAGTCTCCCTTGTCTTTGTCGGTCATGTTATTCTGCCTATATATATATATATATATGTTAAGAACAGAGCTCCATTATCTGGTTCCGATCACTCTGTATTATTAGGCCTTCCAAAAATTTACTCCGCTTCTACACGTGCGCTGCTACACAAACCAGAAAGGAAAGTTAAGGTTAACGACACATCCCCGAAAAACATTTTACTTCTCCAGACTTGCATATCGTACACTATTCCCGTCTTCCTCAGTCAATCCAATGTTGAGTCGTGTTCCAGCTTCCTTACAACATTTTTTTAAAAAGAAATTTTTTTAATATTTTTTTGCCCTCTTGATACAGTTTTGGTCCGACCTGACAGAATTTCTTCACCTTATCTAAAATCTTTAAGACGTAAAAAAGAACTTCTTTACAAGCTAGGCCTCCGAGGCTGTCTAAAGGAGGTTAACATCTTAATAAAAAGGGAGATTTGCAGACTAAATGATTCGTTTGTTAGTCAGCTTTTTGCCTCTCCGTCCCAACCTTCTTTTCGCCTTTCCTCCGCTGAACTCTGGAGGAATCTTAAGCGTCTCACTGGCCAATGTGCTAAACTGGCACATGTTGATGCTGATTTAGACGATCTAAACAAACATTTTATCCATACTTCTACTGACTCCAATCCCCCACAAACAGCCTTTCGTTACTACCAAGCGTTTTTTCTCCCGTGTCAGTGGCAACAGTGGAGAAACATCTGAAAAATGTTCGTGGTTCAACTGCTGCTGGGCCGGATGAAGTCTCACCATTTGTTTTAAAATTACTGCTGCTCTCAGATTGCCCTTATTTTGACAAACCTTATAAACATGCCCTTCATGGAGTCAAAGATGCCTGATATTTGGCGTTCAGTAAGAATCACTCCCATCCCTAAAAGTGTCCGCTAATTTTGGTCCTAAATCTTTCCGTCCAATCGCCTGCTCTTCCGCTTTACTGAAGATTGCTGAACAAGTCGCTCTCGATACAATTAAGCCTTTTTCCTCCAATTTCTCCGACCCATTACAATTTGCCTACAAGGCCCGGCGTAGTACCCTAGATGCCGTTGCCCTTGTAGTACATTCGGCTCTACGAGATTTAGATAAGGGCTGCCGTGCGTACGCATGCGCATTTCTTGACTACTCCTCTGCCTTCAACACCATCCCGCGCCATCTCATTCTTAATAAAACATCCGCGTCTGGCTCTCCCGGCTGGGTTGTCTCTTGGCTTGAAGATTATTTTACTTCCCGTACTCAATTCATACAATCCGGCAAGTGGAAGTTTACTGTCCTTCCAAACAACTGCGTTCTTCAAGGTGCCATCTTATCCCCTCACCTTTTCTCCCTTCACACTGATGATTTGAGGTCACCAAATGACTGTCTGTACATCAAATATGCCGACGACATGGTTGTTGGTCATCCTCTTAAAAATCAGACACATCTCCAGTGTCTGAAGGATGGCCTTGATCATGTTGCAGCCTGGTCGTCAGATAATGGCCTTCAACTGAACCATGAGAAGTCTGCCCAATGTGTTTTTTACCTGCGACCATCCCCTAGTTCTCAATTCTCAGCCGTCCTTCCCAACTAAGTATCCTCTTTTCGGTACCTTGGCGTTACTCTGACATCGAATCTTTCATTCTCCCAACATATCGATGCTCTTTTTTCAAAAATTCGTAAACTTCTATATTATATTCGCCGTTTACGTTCCTATCACACACCTCAGGCCCTTATCTGGTGATTTATAGAGGCATGTGTTCTTCCCCTCATCCTTTATTGCTCTCCTGTGATTTTTCCAGCTTTGCTTAAAAAGGATTTTTTGATTTTGAAACATATTCTCCGAATGCTCTCTTCTGCTGCTGGTGTTTCTTATACTGTTTTAGTGGATTTGATAGCAAAACGGCACTTTACGACAGTCAAACAATTCGCTGGGCGAATCCTTGATGATAAAACCCATACCCTCCACTTCTGAGCTGATTGCTGTGAAGTCTTCCCGTCCGATGCGCCGAGGCTTTCGCCATATAGCCTACCGTACAACGGCATACCAGCGCTCCGTTTTGCCATTTCTAGCACGCTACCTTACGTGTGAAGAGACTGAAATAAAAAAGCTCAAACTATAACTGTCTCCCCGCTAGATGTCCATTTTTGACTCTTTGGTTCTTGCATATTATGTTTACTTATCCTATTATCATAGTAAATGGAGCCATTTATATTTTGCTGAAAATTTTGAATGATACGTCAAAATAAAGCGTATTCCTCTCTCTCTCATATATATATATATATATATATATATATATATATAGTGAGAGAGCGAGGGGGAGGGAGAAAGAGGGTGAGAGAGAATGGGGGATTATTCCCATCGATTCAGCTTGTAAACAAAAACAGTTTTCTTACGGTCGCTGTCGGTCTGTAGTGACCTGTAGGCTGTTCTCGTCATGATCTGGTAGTCCATTTCATTATTTTTGCAGCACTAGCCGACCTGCTAGATCACTTGCTTACTAAAAGAGATTATTTCATAATGAGCAATGAGACCGTTACTTATACACCAAACTGATCGATACACTTATATATGCTCTCAGAATTCCACTCGTAAGGTACAGCGTCACTGTGGACGAATCGCTGTGACAAAGGAAAGAAAACTCACTATGAAAAAAAGCACAGTGTAGCGATTTCTCGACTTTCAGCGGAATAAAATTGACTCAAGCAGTGAATATGCGAGTCTTAGGTTCTTGGACGCGGGATTACCTTTCAGGCTTACACCGACACAACACTCAAAAGAAGGGGGATAAAAAGACAGCAATTACGTGAACAGTAGTATGGTAGATGAGGAGGCGGTAGGGTACCTCGTGTGCGAATTAGCATCTAGTAAGAAGAATCTACATGGTGCCAACCTCGTCCTCACTATAAAAACCCGGAGCACTGGAATCTATCAAGGTGCCCTAAAAGCCGTGGGTTGGAAGGCTGCCAACTGACGGGATAACTCGGACTCCTTCTTCACGTGGCCGAAATGGAGGATAGTTGAAATTCGAGCTGTACTTCTCTTGCTTCGCCTAAAATCTGACCCATCGTGCGAGGACCAGGTGTATATGGCACGCGCAGACGGGCTGGTTAGCGTTATCAGCCATTCCGCCCGACTCTACCTCCGGTTGTCTTGACCCTGAGTTTGAGGTGTGTTGGAGAGGTGATAGATGATGCACAATCGCACTAGCAGGATAAACTTATTCACTCGACAGTTACCGTCCAGGGTAACGCACACAATGCCTAGATCTGAAGTCTGAATTAAAATGAATGCATATGGGTTATGAGAAGCAGGCGTTCGATCTCTCCCTCCCCACCCCCTTCCACATGGTATCTCGTGAATTCTGTTCACACACTGGCCCATTAGCGGGCACGAAGCTGACCTCACTTGCTCAGGTATCCCTCATCGTTGAGAACTGGCACGGGATCGGAGTATGACGGAGATGCAAAGGGACTATTTTCTTTCCCGTCGCTTTGATGCTCGCTGCAAGTGACACATGCACACCACAGCCTATGTGCGAAGGCGTCGGACGCTTAAAGTTCGTTTAAAGAATTGCTTCCCGAAAAGTAATTCCTCACATAATTGGGCAGTTTATACACACAAAGCTGCTTCTCAACAGGCTCCCGATCGATGCGTGTGATTTTGTTCTACCAAAAAAATCAAAGACACTCGAAAACCAAACACCAGTTCAAGCCTTGCCGATTCACGCAAAAAGGAAAGTTCTAGATGGTAAGTGGAAGGAAAGCGGTTCGCTTGAAGGCACCAGGGTTTTATGCATTGGACGTCTTGAACTCCGGGCGAGAGGATTTAGGGGTAGACAGAGTGCATAGTGCTTTCAGGATAGGATTGATGCGTGAATTTTCAAGCCCACGTAAAGGTGGGTTAACTTCTGACGTGTTTTATTGTCAAACACCGAAACGGTGCCATTGGTTTCAACCTACCTTCTTTTACTTTACCAGCCTAAACTGGAGGAGGATGCATTTAGCCAATACACAACCAGTGCGGGGAAAACTTCTGTTACATCCGTAGCCTGAACTTAGTCCGGCATGAGATGCCTATTAAGATCTAATCGACACTGGCAATTATGGAACAGTGGCAGCACACGGCAGCCAGCTACGCCCAAAATAGCAAAAACAAGCGATATCCACCGACAAGTCCTTTTGCTATCGTCATAGAACTCCCTGCAATTGCAAGCTGATCACGCCGCCGCAACACTCGCTGTGACGATTGTGGTCTCGAAATGGAGCGTTTGGGATTTCAGCTGCGAAACATGGTTTCCCACACGCTGCTCGCTGTTCAAATTTGGCCTGCCATAACCGAATAGCGTCCCGCTAGGTCGTGGACGCCCAAACCATGAAGGCCGTCTATGCTTCGTCCACGGCGAGTGAACAATCGCTGCCAGTAACCCTCGAGAAAAACGCCCAGATACGAGGCAGACCCAAACGGGAGTCCCTCGTACTAATTGCCTTAAACAGGAGCGATTGGAAGACTAAAAGCACACGTATTAGTAGAGCTACTGACTTGATGCTTACTTAAAAAAAGTCCGAGTTTGAACCCTAGGTGACCTGGCTTAGGTTTTGAGTATGCTTGGCTAACGATGACGAAGTAGCGAGAAATTTTTAGTAAACTTCCCTGTCACATTTGTCAATATTCTTTCCAGACATACTTTTTTCCAGATTTTCTTTGGTGCATTTGTGTGCAAACAGAACATTTGGAAATATATACACATGCAGTTGCGGGTACGAAGGTTAGTATCTACCAATTTTGCCATTTTTCCATTTCCGTTTGCGGCTAGTCCTCCTAGTAGAACAAATAACCGTCAGAGTGTGGTGTGTGCTGGAAACTTTCATTCAGGCGAGAGAGCAAGAGAGAGACAGGAAGATGGGGGAGTCAGTGAGACGTCACCCCATACCCGACTACTTTTTCACGAGATGCCTGTGCGCACTTACGGTATTGCCATGCAGGTAGAGGAGATAAGACACCTACAAATTGCAGTATTCTGCTCGCTAATTCTAAGATTATCACGAATTAGTCCATAAAAAAGCAGAAGATTGCGGAAACAATGGTAAAGATTAATAATAAGATGGACCAAGGGCCGAGCGAAGGAGAATAAGAGGAGCTAAACGCATACGAACTAAAAAAAGTTATGGTTTAAGGTTCAAATGGAGGAAAAACGAGAACGAGTGTGTGGAAATTGCAGACACAGGAAAACTGTGGAAGAACAGGGGGCAAAATAAGAGCCGAGGGCCAAGGCAAAAAGTTTAAAAGTCAGATACGGAAAATAATTGGAACTGGAAACGCTTTTCGAGTCGCAGCAGTCCATACCACAGTGCAGGGTTTACATGCACGCTATTATGAGCTGCTAGATTTATACGGTATAAGCACGTGGTTTCAGAAAGGGCGTGGCAACTCGAGAATTGGTTCGCTATTTGTCTTGCTGCTTTCAGAAAAAGCATTGTTGATTGCTCAGGGTGCACGGTACAGTCTTGGTATATATATACGGAACTGGCTCTTCCTCGCCGCCCAACTAAGTCGCCCTCCAAAAGGCTGTGAAAGGATGATAAAAAGACGAGAATTCGAGGATAATCAGGAGAGTTTAAGACTACCTAGCAAAATTTTCAATCCCTTAGCCGTGTGTCAGAATAAAAAATATGCTCATTGACTAGATGAATCGAAGGCTCTTATTTTCTGTAAATGCGTAATTTTAGATAGCAAAATTGGGTTTCTTCTGACAACCAACTTTAGATAGTACATGCCGCGTTATCGCCTACACCGTGATGTCATATCGCTTATCACAGCGATTGGTATGACGATCTGTTTAAGTAAATTTTCATATAATGACAGAATTATAGCGGCAACTTAGAGATAGAAAGCGAACCAACCCATTTTGTAGAAAGGAAGAGAGAAAAAAATAAACGAAATAAGAAGATCAAGTATCGGATGATAAAATGCCAGCAGCATTGACTGTTACTGCAATGGAGATAACGGAGATAAAAAGAGATCGCAACAGTCTCACGTGTGAGAAAAAATGATTCATTCAGGTACGCAAGTAAAGCAACAAACGAGATCTTGGGAGATAGATCATGCAGTAAAAAAGGGACAGAACGAGTCGGCGCTTATCCAAAAGAATAAAAGAACACATCCCAGCATGGCTAAGCAAATGGGAAGTCAAGAGCATAAAAAGCGCCATCCTTGCACATCTTGTTGACACCGGGCATAGTGTGGACCCCAGCGAAGCTTTCCGTGTAATTTATAAGGTCCCACCAAACTACCCCAAGCCACTGGGTCAACGTCGACTAGCAGCAGCAGAAGCGACTGCCATTAGGTTGAAGAAGCCGGTCTTGTGCGCACAAAAGAACCTCGTACAAGCTCCGCGCTTAGCTTGGCCAACAGCCGTTTAACTGCATGTATCCCCCGCGCCATCTCTGTCCTCCCCCTTCTCCTAGAACGGCTCTACCTAACACTTACTGCCGCCTATCAAATTGTCTCTTATCGCCCTTCCCCTATGCACATTCCTCAGATAACCCACACAAATGGACGAACATTATCGATTTCATGTTTTAAATTTCTACTGCGTTCCAACGTTTGCCTATAACTGTACTGGCCTGAAGAGAAGTTATCGAAAGCAGCGCGTATGCTCGCCAAGTTGTCTTTAGAACAAAAAATGTCTGCCAGCACAATTTAAGCATCTGGAAAGACTTCACCACCCTAAGATGGTTGCGATTCCTACTAAGAATGGTTACATGTTGCTTGCCCTTCCACTAGAGAGACAATCTTGCGCACACAATTCAATTTACTGCTTGTTAAATTCCAAATCACCGAAAGGAAATATGGATTTCTATAGTATCTCTAGTACTGTACATAAACTGGAAAATCAGGTCAAAATGGCCAATTTAGCAAGATGCTACTTCTTTTTCAGAACGAAATTAACAGATGTCTAATATATTCACCGATTTTTAGAAGTGAATGGCTCAACTAAAATTAGAATAAACATATGGTCCTTGATTATAATACGTTTGCTGTATCAGCCAATTCTGTACAAACATGCAGGGGTTCCTCGTAAAATCAAGGTAGAGATTCGACTGTAAGCGGGGAAGTTGCAGCATATAATTAAAAACGACCTTCCCTTTAGGAACTTGCTGCGGCTTCAGATCATTAACGCAGCCCGATAAATTATGATTGACCCATTAAAACACAACATATGAACCTAGTAACAAAATCAAAACAGGTAGGCACATAATATTGCTCTCCTAAATGGAGCAGCGTGGCTCTCTTAAAAGAATGAATATTTAAGCTTCAGTGATTATGAGCCTGTAATTTTGTTACCATAGGTTTGACACAAAAACGAAGGAATCTTCTAAATGCGAGTTATTATGCTGCCCAGCCTAGAGTGTTGGGCGAAAGTAAAAGTGTTTGTAAGGCATCACGAAATCGGCTAGTCTCCTTTGAAAAATCATAAAGGATTCTAATTAACAACACAGTGTTAGCTGCCATTGTTAGTAAAGAATGCAGAATAACGAATATTTGATTTCATGTTTGTCAAAAACTGTGTAAGATGAGATAAAGAATGCCCAATAAGCCAACAGTTGATTAATGTAAAGTCTGGGAAAATATATGAGGATCCTTTTGTGCGTGGAAAGCCTACACGAAACTTACAGCTCATGAGCATAATTAAAATGAACTGATATAAATATATCTTCTATGAGGGTTAGTGGGTGGAAGGTTAAAGCATCATATACGACGTAGAACTGAAAAAACGTCTTCATGCCAACTGTCCAAAGGCGATATTTTATAGCAGGGACCTCAATTCCTTAGTCAACGTCCTCTGTTCGATCGTTTAGTTTGTTTGCCACATTCGATTGCCCGTCAAGAGACAGATTATCTCAAAACATTAGTGGAAAATGGAAACTATAAAGTAAAAGTAAGAAGAAATAAAACTGTTATATGTATCAATTCCTAAAAACCAAATTTGAGTTCTTCTACTAGAAATAACATTTTAAGTCTTAGAATAAAAGAAATAAAAACGACTTCGGTCACCATAAAACGTGAAGGATACGTTTAGCAAGGATAAACTACAGTACAGCAGTTTTGTTAACTTTATACTTCTATGCATAATAAAACATGTATGTTTGTCCATGGAAAAATGCTTAACTCGATATTGATAAGGAAAATGTGCTTTTCATACCAAAAGCAGCAAATTTTATGAGAAGTAATTTTTTCTTACCTGTCCTTCTGACTCAATGACCAGTCCGACCTTGTCCTCGGTCAGATTTTCAGACGACTTTGCCTGCTCGTCTTCTTCACCTTCATCCTCATAAACTTTTATCTCATCCGTGCAGGCCATCTCTTCTGCACCCACTGTGTTCATCTTGGACCTTAGAAATGCCGTCTAAACTTCTTACGCCGCACTTCTGGAAATGCTGTTGAAGATCAATCGGTGTTGCATCTCAGAAAAATGCCGTAATAAATCCATTAGTGGGACGATATGCAAAAAATCCATGCTTTCGTCTCAAATAGTCAATTGTTCACCGAAATTAGCGACCAAGTTGATGTCGCTTCCTATTGTGTCAGGCCACTACCTCGTCGTGAGAAATGATATGAAATTAAAAAGGATGAATAATCCGCCATTTCAAGGTTGCGGCTTACTCATTAATGTAGAGCAGAAAAACGAACAAAATGCTGATTAACATTTTAAAGAGTTGTTTTTTTTCTAGAGATAATTTTAAAAAAATAATGAAAAATGTATATAAAGTTTTATTACCGTGTAGATTATAATCCTCAGAGCCCCTGACGTGGAAAGATTAGATAATTATCTTATCGATTTAAGAGTGTTTTCCCAGCACTTTCCTGAAAATGGGTCATACTGGTTGTTGCAGGTAATGTAAATCCCACAACGATGAAAAACGCTGATGTGAGCTAACTGTAGCACGAGTGAAAAATATCTGCCAATTTCGCTGCACTGAATCGACTAATAGCTGCGAACGTCATCGCTTGGTATTTAAGGAAATGTCTAGCAACATGACTCTGCCGTCAATGCAGTAAGTGAAAGTAAATCCATGGGATACCCTTAAAGTACTTTTGGTTAGCTGATCACAATGCACAGTGCTGAAACCTAGAGCTAAAATATTCCTTACCACGCTTTTATGATATCGCAACATGGGCCCTGACAACGTTTAGTCCAACCGGCACGGTTTGCGGAACCGGCTCGTGGAAATTACTTTGACTGTGAACACCCACTTGCAAATTTTAAATGGATTCTTTGAAATGTTTCAGAAAACGGACAAATCTGACACATTTCCAGTAGTGGACAACTGTGTGAACTTCAAGCAAATCCCCCAATGTAAGTCGAGGGAGACGAATGACACTGCACCGCAAAAATTTGAATTCTTATGCGATCAGCTGAGTGGCTAGTAGTTAATTGGCTAATTTTATCCGAGGTTTTCCTAAGTTCAGCCACTTGAATCTCCAGACCAAAGAATTCTAAGTCCCTTTATTTAAGGAATAAGTTCTTTTCCCTTGAAAGGTAGAAATGCAGTTTAATTGCAGTACCTGGTACGGGTTTTAGCCTGAAATCTTAACCCCTTTAATAGCCACATACAAATTTAAATATTGACAGTTATCTGGGGAAATACAGGTGTCCACTGCAAGCATGCTCAGGTCCACGTAAGCAGGTAGATATGTTTATATAAAAATATGCATATGTTATCTTCCTGATTAGTCCGTTTAGTTAATGTGACTTTTATGTGTCAAGTGGATGCTTGGATTTTCCATGCATTGAGACATAACAAATGGCTCAGGTAAATTAGTGTATGGTGCTAGAAACGTTTTGAGAAAAATCCTTTACCTGTCGGAAGTTCTTTAAGGGACACATAGTTCGAAGAGATACATAATAAGATTTATCATAGTAACGAGTCGGAAAAGGCCACACAGATGAGGATTTACGATAATGAAGGTTTGTATGAAGCCTACGCGCAACTGCTTGTAACTCAAACGAAAGAAGTTCGGGTTGGCTAATTGGTCGAAAATAGCAGTATTTTTGACGCCTGAATAAACTGGTAGCTCACTAGTTAAAATTATTTCTAGGTTTTAATCTTCCTTCCCTCTGGATCTCCAGGACTGAATTTTATCTTTCAGGGCCGATCCTACCTGCGTTTAGAAGACTACGTAGACTTTTTGCATTTAAAACTGCAGAGGCCCGTTTGATTGTGTAAAACCTTGAATTTGTGCAACTTCAGTCACCTCGGAACAGCTGGTAGCAGACTCTAGAGGCTTAAATGTCAAAAAAACAAGATATTTTATAAAGTATTATAAATATTTATTTTTTGTATTGGTATTTTTCATTTCTAGTCATTGAAGGGTTACAGACGGAGGCCTTGATGAACCTCTTTAGTGCACAATATTTTCGCATAGTTTGCAAAATAAAGTTGCAAACATTTAGAATGTAGTTAGTTCAGGATTTTAAAAAATAGTAAAAGAGTGCCTCTGTTTACTGTGACTCAGTAGGAACACGATCAAGGATAACAAATTGTTTTACAAAAATGGGTCTGAGTAGTTATATCGTTGTCGAAATTTATATTAGCAAGTTTTCTTTTAAACATGTGACTGGATTTGGCTGTCATTATCTAACTCGTTAGCTAGTTCCAGGGTCAAACAATCCATTGGCTGAAGGAAAATGTCCTAAGGTCTCACCGCTTTTTCTTTGGAATTTTTAAAGAATGACAACGTGATTGGTTTGCGTGGAAAAACTCAAAGAAATTCTCTCATCTCAGTTAGCAACCATGGCCACGGACAATAAGGAATGTCCAGAACAGGCTGTTGTCTAATTGCCTATAAGATAGAAAGAATATATCTAGCACATTCAACCTCTTCTGGTACTATAAGTGCTTTGCTCCATCGACCATCATGGTTGCCCTGCGTTGCACCTGTTCATGGAGGTTGATATCCTTCCTCATCCATAGTGTAGCTGCTAGCATTCAATGTTCTAGGTGGGGTCCTACCAAGACGCCCAAATGTTGTCTGGAGCGTTCAGGAGGAAATATTTTAAATGCATGTGTGATTCAGTGTATGGTACTAGTTGCATTCTGAACCATTTCTTACAGTGTTCTGATGGCAGTAAATTTGTGGTTGTCCATACACCCAGATATTTATGCTTCTTCCAATACTTTATCTTAAATATTTTACTGATATTTTGTGGTGGCATTTCGATTTTTGTTTAGGCGAAGGATCACGTATTTGAACATTTTAAACTTTAAAAGCTATCTGTTTGCCCAAGTGCTCAATTTTTCAGTGTTCGTTTGAAACTTCTTTGCGTCGTCTACACATTTGACTTGGTTACATATTTTTATATCGTCCCCGCAAATAAGAACCTCACAATCTAATTCGCTGATGCAATAATTAACATAAATAAGGAAGAAGAGTGGGCCCAAAAAAGAAACATGTGGGACACCACTTTCCACTTTTGTCTATTCCGGGGTAAAATTACCAATAATGACTTCCTGTACACTGAAGGACAAGAAACTCCTGATCAATTCAATTATTTTTCCTCGAATTCCGCCGTCCCACGTCTTTGATACATGGAACCCGTGTGGTATTCTATCAAAGGCCTTCTTGAAGTCAATAAATATGAAATAAATAAATAATAAATAAATAAATTGTATATTTAAGGCCCAGAGGTCCTCATCATTACAAACTTAGTACCATGGTTTAAATTAATACAAAGTGGATAATTGCTGCACTATGTGAGCATCCATATGAACAGCAGAAATGAGTAGTACATATCCGATTCAAAACGATTTGCCATTTTTAAAACAAAAGTCAACAATCTTTGGCATATACGGGGAACTGAAAAAGAAGCAGTAAAAAACTTCTAGGGTTAAATCGGAGGCGGAGTTCGGCGAGCCGCCAATTTTAAAATAAAAATAGGAGAAAAAAACTGCTTCACTAAAAAATTAATAGCTCACTGCAACGGGATAGTATTTTGATGTTGCTGACAACGTATGAGGGTTCGGAACGCACCTTGTCGGGTGAGAGATAATATAGCAGTCAGAGCTACTGTTTATAAACACCAGTGGAGGTGAGAGAGGACGAACTCATCGTAGACAACATGGTCGAAACGAAGAGGGGACAGTAGAGGTCACGAGATCATCATCGAGATGCGACCTTGCTGACTGCATAGTCCATCACCAAATAGGCGAAACCATCAGAACCCGCCTCGATCATCAACAGAACCTGGAGACTATCGTCAGGGTTGCAAATTCGGAGGAAAGTATCAAGGTTGTCAAGAGTTGGTAATGCTAGTTTAAAAGGAGGGGAAGAAAAGTGAAGGCAAAGAATGACTGCAAAGGATGATGGAAATATAATTAGAGACCAATATAATATCAAGGGAGCTGCCTCGAATACCAGGAGGACCCTTTTCAAAATCCAAAAGTTGCGAGTTTGGGAAGGAAACAGACAAAAAAGGACTTTATATCTTCCGAAGTTAAATGTTTGCGTAATTTGGTTTTGAAAATAGCTAATGTAGACGAAAACCTAATTTGCAGTGGAAGATTATTCCATATAAAAGCATATTTAGAAGCAAAAAACTGAGACCGGTTAGTTGTGGAGCTACGGGGTAGTGAAATGATCATGGAAGAATTACGAGTGGCATAGGATCGATCTACCGGAGTGAGAGCGTTAATTCGTGGGAGATTTGGACTAGAGTAAACGCGAAACAGGAAGCAGAGACCGGCTTCGAGTCTTCTAAACCACAGAAATTTAATGTTTGCTAACTGGCATCTATCCGTATAAGAGATACTGGATCCAGGAAGAGAAAATAGTCTTCGAGTAAAAACCCTCTGAACTTTTTCAATCTTACTGCGGTCAGAGGCGTTCATCAGCCCAAAGAGGGGACAGCAGTATTCTAGGATAGGAAGAACAAACATGCGGTATAGGTTTAACTTTATTTCCGGAAGGAAGAAATTATGTGATACAAAACCACATATCTGTGCAGCTTTTGCAGAAATTCGATCTGCATGAGGCGATAATGCTAGCTTATTTGTGTAACTTAGACCTAAGTCTTTTATAGTTGACCGTTCAAAAAGTGTACTATTTTGAAATACTATGGGTCAAGGAAGCTTGGCGGGACCAAAACACATGAAACTGCTCTTGGATGGAGAAAAGTCCATCTGCCAAGTACATTGAACATCAAGTAATATTTTTTGGATATTCCATTAAATGTTTTTTGATAGTACGCACCACTGCTTTACACATGATGCAATTTAAACTGATAGGATGATAATTTTCGAAGTCAATTTATGAACCTATTGTATAGAACTGGGTGAAGAGGACATACTTCCATTCGTTTTCGGGATTTCGCCTCCTGTAAAAGAGGTTTGGAAGATGACGGACAGTGGTCGTTTCAATTCAAAGCAAGTTCTCAAAATGCTAGTGCATGAATTATATCCGGCCCAGGCGATTTTGAGGGCTGCAGTTGAAGTATTTAGGTCCTAACTATGACCTTTTGAAGGTGTAGTTCCTCTGTTGAGGAACAAGAAGAAGGGGGAGAAGGGGGAGACATTTTTGGACGAACGCGTTGGAACAGCAGGCGACGAAATATGTGCTGCTCCTGTCTTCGGACTACGCTGCTCCTATTAGGCAGGTATAGGCCCGAAGACGCTATTAAATGATCCTATCTGATCAGCTGTGCAGCCTTATATACCCAATTCAGAAAACCGATTGTATTTACAAGTCAGACTACGGCAGCATATTTGTAGGATAGACGGTTTCTGTTTATTTTATTTCCATTAATTCTGTAAGGATAATAGGCAATGCCTTTGAAAAAGGGACCCAAGCAAATGTTGGGAACACGTCTTTTTTGTGCAGACGGGCGCTCACATATGCCCAACTCGCAGTCGCACCAAGTAAAAATAAACAAGCCCCATCTAAATCACTCGAGTCATAGCATACAGGTTACTGGGGTGAGTCCACTGACCCTAGCAGCCTGAAATATTTGTTCTCCGCTAAATAAACCATAAAGTAACCGGCCGTAAAGGTGGATGGCGCTATTTGCTGGGAAACAGCTCATCAAAATTTCAATATTTCTGTCCTAAGCAAAACCGGGGGCCAACCAGATGAAGTCGGTACTGGCTTTGTCTTCCTCTATAGCTGTCGCTTGGAGGCAGGGCAACCTGATGCTGGCGTCAACATTGCCACCCCAAATGATATCGTGGGACGACTGCCATGTCTGTCGCAGGACATCAACAACCGTCTCATGACCTTAAATTTGCCTCTTTAGGGAGCCAAATTCTCCACCATCGTCAGCGTCTACGCCCCGCCCCTCCAGATCACCAGCTACAATGAATTGAGAAATAATTGCTGCAATGTTCTTCTCGCATTTATAGCGACTTTGCCGAAAATGGGCGTGCTGATTGTCCTTGGTGACTTCAGGTACCCGCATTGGGACAGGTTGTGCTACATCGGAGGAAGTGCTGGGTTTCCATGGAATTGCCGACTTTACTGAAAACGGCCTCTGCCTTCTTATAACCCGTGATTAACGCTGATAGCTTTTCACCAATACATTAATTCGCCTTCCGATGCGTAAGAAGCCAACAGGATACACTCCCTCTAACAGCACTGGCACCAGATGGACCAGCTCGTTATCTTTATGCCAAGGCTTCGACTCTAACCTGGCAGGACACTACAAGATAAGAGACTGCCAGGTTAATTAACTGGTTGAGGCACAATAGGCGGGTCCCAAAATAAATGCATAAACCCTTGATACTTAAAAGCTCACAGTAGGTTGTCTTGTTCACCTGAAGATAACCAGAAACACCATGGACTATCGCCAGTGTGCTACGGGGCTTGCGTAGGGGGCTGGCGTAGGCTATTGTTCCAGTTCGGATGCACCGTTTTGGAACCCGGGGTGCAACTGCCCTCTTCTTTGTGCAGTCATGCATTCGGACGCGTTCAGTTAGGTTCTAGTACTGGTGGGATCGCTGATGTTTGTAACACGGGCATGCTGTGTGGGTAGGCAGTTTGGGTGCACCATTTTGGAACCCGGGGTGTAACTGCCCACTTTTGAGTGCAGTCATGCATTCGGACGCATTCAGTAAGGTTTCCAGTGCTGGTGAGATCGTTGATGTTTGTAACACGGGCATGCTTTGTGGGTAGGCAGTTTGGGTGCACCATTTTGGAACCTGCGTAACTGCCCACTTTTGAGAGCAGTCATGCATTCGGACGCATACAGTTAAGGTTTCCAGTGCTGGTGAGATCGTTGATGTTTGTAACACGGGCATGCTTTG